>JAPYYV010014544.1:0-15151 GCA_030522625.1 Copidosoma aretas
ATATATATATATATATATATATATATATATATATATACAGGCGAACGTAAAAAGCAACAATGCCCGTGTTTCCGATGGGCAATGCCGAGATTTGGTTCGATATTGGCATTTTTTCTTTCTCCCTCCTTATTTTTCTTCACTGTTCCCTGGTGCACGCGGCGCGTGCGCGGATAGGGCCCCCCGGACGAAGGAACAAAAATTACAAAACAAAAAACCAACGAACCGCGCAAAAAGAAGGCGCATTTGCGTAAAGGCCTACCGCCCGCATTCCCGGATCGTTTATTCCCCTCTCTCCCTTTTTGCCCCCCTTTTTATCGCGCTGCACCGCATAAATATACCCGTGTGTCTGCGGCGCGCGCTCGCTCTCTCCCCCGGCGCCACGCTGCATCAGCCGCGCGCTCCCCCTCTTCTTCCTTCTCGCCGACTCACCGAAGACCGCGGGGCTGATGGTGGGCTGGATCCGAGGAGGTGGGTCGGCTCGCGCGAAGCCAATTTAAAAAGTTTAAACCCCCCCCCCCCCCCCTCCGTGCATAGCCCCCTGCGTATATGTATGCATGTGTATGTGCGCAAACGGGAAAAACAACGCCACGTTCTCGTTGAAACTCGCGAACAATAATCATGATCGGTCCATCCAAACCCGACTCGCGGATAATACAGGGGGCGAACAGGCGCCGTGGTGGCGAGGTCCATCGGTGAATTTGCATGGCGCACGAGGGAAAGCGCCGGAAGCCGGGGTGGCCATCGGGAACGTTTACGCACAAGTTTTTTCATCTGCTCGGCTTTGGTACTTGGGAAAAAGTTTGGCTGGTTTTGCCACCCTCTCTCTTTCGGTACTTTTGCTTGCAGGAGGGGAAGGTTTCCCGGCACTCGTTCCTGCGAGCATCGATTAATTCGTTCCCTTCTGTTACCCCGGGGTGGAGATCCTATTGTACCTGTACATGCACAAGTAGCAAAAAGTTTACCGCGATTCTCTCGATATCGTTGTATTTTTCCTTTCACTCTCCCAACCTCGCAGGTCGTGTATACTACACCAAAGTAGTTTATCGTTCTGAGTAGTTGTCAATTGTGCTTGAATACCCGATTCTAATGATCAACGATGCTCGATCAATCAAATTCTAACTGCTCGTTATTGTTTCAATACACTCATACGGACAATGGTATATCTATATGTTACATATGCAGAGGACGAGTACAATGCATAATATTATAGTGTAGCATCAGAGAGGAAGTTCGCGCCCGGATTGAGAAAGAAAATGATCGAGCGCCCGAGCGATTCCGTAATATTCGTTTACACGTGTATGCACATCTCCACCCCGGGCCGTGCGCGAGCGCGCAACGCACGAAGGACATCTCGGCGGAAAAGACGGGAACTTCTTCCCCCAATTTCCCCGTATCGCGACTGTAGGGTAAAGTGCGCGGCAAAAATCGAGTGCACCCGATCGTGCCACGGGGGGGAATCGACCCCCCGCTGCGCGCATCAGTATAGGGTCCCCCCCCCCATCCACGAGCGGTGCGCGTGTCCGAGAGGCCGCGGCCGGAAAGTCGGCCGCGGCAGAGTACCCTCGCAGCCGGCCCGATGGATCGTTCGAGGGCGCGCGGCGCGTGTAATCTCGATCCTAGGCGCTATTCACGATCCCGAACCGCAGCACCTGCACCCGCGGCGCGAGTCGCCGAGCTCTGTCCGAGTGACTTGGTCACCGAGCACGCGCGGTGTTTTTCGCACAGGAAGCCTACTGGCGCGCTTCTGTTCGGACGTGCATGCGCGTCTTGTCGGGTGTTTACCGCAAGGGTCGCGCGGTCTCGGCTGTTGATATATTTTCGCGTCGAGTCCCATCGTGTACACGGACGGATCCCCAACGGTCACGGAGGTCGGAAGAACGAGAAAAACAACAACAAACAACCAAGCCACTCTCGTTCGGGAATCCACTCTGCTGATCCGTTGTTTTCGTCATCACCCAGCGATTGAGCTTCTTACCAAAGTTAATTCCTCTTTTCCTTTTCATATCGACTTGTTTATCCTTCGATGGCCAGATTTGCTCGAATCCATTCTTTCGTCGCGTTTACACTTACTCGGTATTATTTAGCTTGAAGATCATTCGAATTAGAAGTATTTCGTTAATTTACTTGTATTACTGCACAAATTTCGAGACTATGATGAATATAAGATTTGTTGGGATTTACTTTGCATATAATCCATCGAGTGTAGTTATTTTACCTAGTATCTGTGGCATAAGCTTTGATCGATTCAACGTAAGCCTTTGAATTTCGTATTCTATTCACAGACATTTTTTTTGTGCTTATAATAATAATAATAATAGAACTTTGATGGCAGTATGATCAAACTATTTTCATTTTGTCTGCAGTTATTTTCCTGCTGTGTGAGTTCGATCTGAGTTTGTTCGATGTTTATCCAGTCAAGAGAACAAGCATCAAAACAAACACGAATTCGCGCGCGGCCGAAACAGACCGTGCGAAAAATTCTTTCGTACGTACGTATACAGGACACTTTATTCCTGCACCCCCGATAAAATTAGAAGGCCTCTATCGTATGGCCGGCATCGCTGCACCGCGCAAAAACCAGCGAGACATTGCGGATGATGAGTATAATAGCCGTAGTATGGGTCCAGGCGTGTATGTAAGTTCAGGTATCCTGCATGTATATTAATCGAGGCGAGACCCCTGCAGCTCGTTGCCACGCGAATCACGTACGAGTAGTAGTAGTAGTAGTAGTAGCAGGTATGAGTACAAGAAAGGCAGCCGGAAACTCGGGTCTCCCTCTCTCTCTCTCTGTATAATATATCTATACCATACGTACACGCCCTCTGTCTGCACGCTGCGCGAGAGTCCGTTTAATTTCCTTGGAAAGCCGAGTCAGTCTCTCTCTCTCTCTCTCTCGGAGTAAGGAGGAAGGGTGCCCCGCACGAGTCACCCTGTACACCTATACTACGCAGTGCAGGGTACATACCCAATGACCGGGTCCGTATGCGATTCACACCTCGGCGTGATTTTCTCCACAGAGTCTGTCTGTCTGTCTGTCTGCCTGCGGCCTCTTGGGGAGGACGTGACGATGCGCACCAGACCCGGACTGCAGGCGGGCCTTGCTTTTCCTTCCACGTCGCCGATTCCACCCCCCTCGGGGTCTTTCTCCTGCTCTCTCTCCCGCGGCGCACAATGGGCGCGTAGCGTCGACTGAAAAGAGCGAAGGGGATGCGCGATTCCAGTCTGCTCAATGTATACAGGGTACGATTCGGCTCGGGCATTCGGGGTGCAAGGGGTAGGTGCGGTTCTGCTGCAGGTCGCGGACGCGCGTTTCGTTTTGATTTCGTGGAAATTTCGACGAGAATATATTATTATCGCAGGCATGCTCCAACTGCATATTGTCCTTTCGCTGAGAGTTTTCGGTACATTGGGGGCTTTGAAGCGGTGAGTATATAACAAGAACAAGCCCAGCAACCTGTACCACAGAGGCTTTCGCGCGTCAACCGTCGGAGACGAGAGGAGATATTCGATGAATCGTATTATTGTGCTTGCGCGAGCTTCGGTACGGGCATCATCATTATCATAGATGTATGTCTATATGGTACATGCTGTTGGCAGCTAACGCGATTTGCCACCTCCACGCGATGGATGATGTACGGATACAGTGTGCCCGGGCGTGCGTGTGTGTATATATATATATATATATATATATATATATGTGCAATGTGTTATACGATCGAGGAGGGGAAACGCGATCGCTCGTTAGCAGCTACGATATTCCGAGAACTTTGATCCCTCATCCCCCCACGTCCCTCGTATTACACACACGCAACGTATGCCATTTGTATACTGTATATATACTACGTGTATGCGTATATAATACACGCTGCTGCGCACTGCGGACGATCGACAGAGAATCGATACGTTTGTACGGTGTCTTGCTGCAGGGGATGGTAATTTAGTTACGTCGAAAGAGCATTCCGGTGTCGTATGTGTTTTTTATATCTTCGTCATCCGAGTACTTGTACATACATGTACCTAGAATATACGTCTTGGAATTTGAGAGTATTTATTACTTAATGCTTTATACAATGTATAGCACCAATCATATCGCACTATACTGTATCATTCAACTTTTTGCTGGTCCCTTGTTATACTTGTTGAGCAAATTGAGAATCACGAAATTTCAATCGGGCCAATAAAATGTCCGACCCAACTCGGCTGTTTCTACTCGATCGAGCAGACGTCGGACGTACTCTTGCGATGTATAATAAAGATTACAAGTCGCTCGGATGCGCATTGTGGTAATATCGATAACGAAATACCCCGAACTTCAAACATCTGCCCCAGCAACCCCCGCAAGAGCGAGCGTCAGCCGAGCGAGCGAAAGTTTTCCCCGAAAAATCCATTAAAGTTTAGTACGACCCCCGGCGGAGCGCGTTCTCGAAAGTGAGATAAGAACTTACAAATCGCGCGGTCTGTTATCGCAGTGAAAGCTGGGGGTGGGGCTAGCAGCTGCGGCAGAGCTGATGGAGAATAGAGGGTAACCCCCGCGCCCCCCCCCCCCCCCCCCACCGCCCCCACCGCACAGGGATCCGCGGCCCAGGGTGGAGCAAAAACCAAAAGTTCCGTCATCAGCGCGGCAAAGTTCCGAGTCCATCGTGCCGCTGGTATGTCACGTCCATGATGGGAAGCCGGTAATAGCGCCCCTCTCCATACAATGTACGGGCGTGAGTGATGTGGTCCTTTTTCAGCTTGGCTCGCGGTACCTGTATCTAATGGGTGTGCCCCCGTTCCCCGATTCACGGCGGCAGATCAATGGAGCCAATGGGCCGTGCACCGGAGCCCTTTCACTCCTTGCTTCCCCTCGTTGGATCCCTCGAGCGGATGGTCCGCGAGTGCGGCTGAAGGAGGTCCTGAGGAGGTGGACCGCTAATGGGCCCGTATCCTTCTTTTTCCGGGCTCGCGTGTAAGTGTCTGCGTACAGGTATACTCGAGGTCTCGCGAGTTTCCGCGAAACTGTCCAATCGAAATCGATGCTGGCGGGTGAGTGCGTTGGGTTTTTTTCTTTTTTTCCTCCATCAGTTGTGCGTCATTCGCATCACGATGCATCGGTGTGCCCAGAATACGTACACGACTCGGCAGAGCTTTTCCTATTATTTCATCGATCGGTCGTGGAAAAAAACCAAACACGTTTGAAGCAACAATGTTCATTGTTTCCTCTCCAACATGCCTTACATCCGCGAGCAACCGCTGCTCCGAACTTTTAATTCGCGCTGTCCCAGGGTGCGTCCTCGACTTTCGCCGCAATCCGTTTCCGCCCCCCCCCCCCCCTCCCCCAGCTCGGGGGAGCTCTGATGGATTTTTGGCCTCCCCCGAGACTCGAGCCGCGGGGAAAATTTTTCGCGCGAAAAGGAAGGGGTGGGTGCCCGCTGGAATTAGAAAATATTTTTCGAAACACCCGCGGAACCTCGGGGTGACGGGGGAGTTCTAATCCAGGGCTGAATTCACTTGCGCTTTATTGCTTCCGGCCCCGGTCCTCGGGGGAGGATAGAAAATAAGATAATAAAAGCGGGGGAAAGATTCCATCGGAGGGTCGAACTTTTTCCCGGGCCCGCTGGCCCCGTGTTTATCGCTCGGCCGAGTCAGTAATGGCTAATAACTTCTGGCTACGGGGGAACGAGAGTCCTATCTCGACCGCTGGCTCGCCGTTTGCTCTGCCCCCCCCCGCCCCGTACCCCTCCCTTCGTTCGTTCGCTGCTTTCTCCCCCCCCCCCCTACCACTGCCGCCCCCCCCCGTCCCCGTTATTTTCTCCCCTTCATCCCCCTTTCCGATATTGTGTCGCGCGCCCCTTTATTGCGGAAACGAATATAGTGTGTCCCTCTACTGGCTAGCACGTGTATACATGTATGTACACCCAATATGTACGTCAGCTCCGCGTCGCTCGCGCGGACTGCTTATTTTCAGCCGGTGCACCGTCTACGCACAAGTATATGGATTCGCAGCAATTTTCGTGAGCTCGAATTTCTTTATGCACATTGGGGAATGGAAAAATAAAAACAAAAAAATCAATCGACACGGGGGGTAGCTGAAATAATGTTGGTTGTTCGCTCGATTTGACTTGCTTCCGTTTCGAAGCTCGAGAAACGCTGACTGATTTTCATTGGGATGTAGCGAGAATTCGGATCGATACAAAGCCCCTCTGCGCTTGGGCGTCGATATTTTAGGTACGCTGTATAGTACTTACGCGATACTCTGATGTCGGCAACAATTTGAACGCTTCTTCTTCTTCTTTTTTTCCCGGTATACGTCAGTTCAGCTTATAAGACTCATCGAATAAAAGCAAATTACCTCTGCTGCTGATAATCGGCAATTTTGAAAACAGTATCGATATTTCAAAATAACGCCAGATCGCAATACTGCCTCCTGACTGGCATGTATTGCGTCATTGTGTGTGATGATGATGGTAAGCGTGAACCACCGATGCCGGGGCTTAGCTGCAAAAATAAAAGCTCGAATCCGAGGGAGTTGGGGAATACATCCGCCCTTTCTCTCGAGTTTCCAATTTTCCATCGACGAAACACTCCGACCCCCCTTTTTCAATTAAGTAGTCCTACGTACGCGCACCACGTTCCCCGTATCACTTCGAGCGAATGAAATATTGAATGAACGATGATGCGGGACTGGGGTCGAATTGCGTATTAATATCATCTGCAGTTGCAGGCGGGCGAGCAGCGAAATATATATCGTAATGCTCTAGGATGGGGAATTGGAAAATCGGAAAAAAAAGGGAATGATGAGCGTTACACATCCGGTGCCGATTTCAAGGAAAAGCGCACGAGCACACACTGTATACAATTATACATGTATAATTAATAATTACATTTCAAGTCGCTTCTCACTTCCTGCTCCGTGAATTGGGTGAATTGTTTAAAATTAATGCACGGAGCAGGAAGTGAGAAGCGACTTGAAATGTAATTATTAATTATACGTGCATACAGTGTGTGCTCGTGCGCTTTTCCTTCTTCGTGCATTACTCGGTATTATTATTCTTTTGCACCGTATTATTTCATATCGGTTTTTATTTTTCATCATTGGGTAATTTTATTTTAAAAAATTCACGGAGAGGGAAGAAAGAAGCAGCTTGGAATATAATTCCATACTGCACGAATACGTATGACCCTAAATAGTTATGATTGAAATCAAATAACTTGACTGACACGGCACCGACCGGGCGATGCAATTCGATCCGAAAACCGGTGAAACGAGGCTAATGCAACTACAGTGGTAACCCATTTTGCAAAAACCAATACCTTCACAGTTTTACAGTAAAAAACCATGAAAGAGAAAAAGGAAAAAAAGGAATAAAAATGTGATTTCAACACAATATATACGATTCACCCGCCAGTGAATCGATGGTTGTATGAAACGCGTTCGCGATAATATGCAGACCCGACAGTGACGCGTCGGCAATTATTGACAAGCGAAATAAATCACAGCGTACAATATATTCGAACTGCCAAGGGGGCGCGGGACGGGAGTTTCGTTGCTCCGTAATACTTTTATAATACACGCTCGGAGCCGATTTTAATTGTATCGAGAGCGATCGGCCGTGAAAAAGCTCGCGTCTGCTGATGCGATTTTCGCAGCGAGCGGCTCTTTTCGCGCGTAAAAATGAGGGAAGGCTTTCATGCACGTGTATTTATACGCATATTTAATAACGAAGGGAGACAGAGAGCAGCCGTCGTGGCTCGATCGCTTTTGGTTCGGTGTTTTATGACTGGTGATTGAATAATCATAATTGTAATGATAATCATACCGGTTCGCTTGCAGCGCGGAAAATGAATGTAGAAGAGTGACGATTATTATTATCATCATCGTTATTATCGTTATATTGTTTGGTTATTTATTATCATTATAACTGGTATTATTGTTATTATCGATGATGACTGCAGGGTTATTCGCCATCGACGTACCTGTAGTTGTAGAAAAGTCGACGAATAAGTCGTTTTTAATTAATAATTGATGGTAAATAGAGTGCAAAATAATACGAAAGTCATTCATATTTCCTCATTATTCAAAATTCGTTTATTCAAGTGTATGACAAAAGTGTACAAATATGCGAAAAAAGAGTACCCTTGTAGATAATTCAAGTTTTGGAAAATATTCAAATGTGTAGTACCTTCGCTTGCAACAAAGTAGAGTTAACGAGCGCGCGCATGTAAAGTCGTATATTATACGATAAAATACTGCTATAAGGTCTATCGTATTTGGGATGACAAATCACAGTTATTGCGTACATGTAATATGATAAACACGTTTTCCAACGACCCTGGATCAAACGTTATACAGCATTCCATTTTAACCTGTTCGGAGCAAGGCGACAAATTTTCCGTACACTGACACCCAGGGAAGGAGAAAAACAGTGCCTCAACGGACCTCACTTTCGGCTTATGGGCCGTCAGTAAACACGCGATCCGAGAGCTTTTTCGTTATTTTACATCACAGATACGTACTGTATCAGCTATGAAGCGTAAAATGTGCATGGACCAGTTTGAAAACATTCGAGTGATCCTTTCGTGTGTTAAACATTTATGGACTTGCATTTTTACAGTGCGCGTATAATTTATACCGCGAAAAAACAAATTGTCTCTGTAACCTATATATGTATTTTTTAGCAAAACGCTAACCGCATATATTATTATTAGTTAGTTTTCACATCAAACCTCCTTGACGGTCAAATTACGCGAATCATTTTAATATTCGTACGTGAATGAGAAATTACAAAAAAAATTCCATTAAGGAGCATCCGAAAAATAATAAAAAAAAAAAAAAAAAAAATTATTATACTCTTATTACCTTACTGACCGAGGCTAGTCTAAAATAGATCTAAATCCGGTGACATTTTTCATTTATCTACCATCGATGCGGAATGTTATATGTATTTTTAAAATATTTGTAAACATGAACATGACACGCACAAACACGCCTTAAATGTGCGTTTTAGTTATCAATTGTGCACAATTTTTTTGTATTTCAACTAAATTTTTTTATTTTTACTAAATTCAATAGGAAAGAATGCGGGTTTACGATCGAAGCACCACAGTTCAGGGGTTGAGAGCTAATAATAAACACGCAACAACCAACAATAATAATCTCTACATCCATTAAAAAGTATATATATGTATATATGGAAAATTTCACTGAAATATTTCATGAAACCTATGCTTATGAACAACGCATTTTATTATTTTGGATCCAAACTTTTTTTAAACAGTCCAAAATAATTTTCTCTAGATAGCCTCTTTGAAATAAAGTCGGAAAAGTACTTGCCGTGGCCGTAAGATGAAAAAAATAGGCATTACCACGACGTGAAGCAGTTAAAATTTTAATTTTTAGTGGCTTATTTTTTTGAGATGTATTTTCCAAAAATCTCAATCTTCTTGTAACACACATTCTAGGACGACAATTAAAATTGTTGAAAGCGTACAAGGAGTTTCAGTCGTGAAGCCTAGTTTTGACACTTTTGAATTGCGCTAGACAAATGATTAAGTAGGGCCAAGTGGTCCATTCTTGGAAATTTGGATTTTCATTACTTTGTACAGTAGAGCGAACAACCATACCAACCAAATTTGTTCAGCTATAAATTCGAATGCGGCTGGTCGTAGTGTCATCGTGAATACAGGCCGTTCTGCTGAGTAAAATAAGCGGTCATTACCGTAATGCCCTTAAACTTGTAGGTGTTTTATATTATCAATTAGGCGACTATAGTGTACGAAGGTGGATACGTACGTAACTAAATTTCGTTGAAAATTTCTATTTGGGGCTTCGGAATTGCCAAAAAAGTATCATTACCGTAATGCTTTTATGAATTAAAAAAAAATCCTCTTTCAATTAACATGTGTTGTCTAAAAGTTTCCAGGTAGTTTGGACCTCACATAACATAGAAAAAAATCATCAATTACTGCAAGTCCCGATCAAGTTTAGTATTACATCACAGTAAGGCCACGGCGATCGACGTACATAATATTAGGTATACAACACATAAACAACATGTACATAAATAAACACGTGGATCAATACTACTGAACGCCCTGTCCGACGTCAACAGGATCAGCATCGGGGGTAGGCGAAGGGGACCCTCCAACGCCGCCCTTCCTCATGAGCCAGGCGTGGTGCATAGCCCAGATGGACAGGGGCCTCATGTAGCCGATCGCCCGGTATACTTTGTGCTCAAAGAGAGCCTCTGGAGTCTCAAAGCCCATGCCGATTCTCTCGTAGACCGTCCGGTAGACGCCCTCGGCCGTGCGAAAAGCCTCCTCGATCATCCCCTGAAAGCAAGCATTGAAAGGACGACGTAGCAAGGTAAGCCAGTGTCATTATCCTCATCGTTGTTGCGATTTTTCACATTGTTTCGACTCGAGTCGTCGATTCGATCGAATTACGATGATAATAATAATGATAATGATAATAATAATAAGGACGATGATGATGATGATGATGATGATAATATAAGGACGACGATAATAACACCGAAAAATAAACGGGGGCGCGCCAGACCGACCGGACGCGCCACATAATTCAACGGCTCCCTCGCCGCCATCCGTAATAACATTTTTCCCCGGGATCCATACACGGGGCCATAAACTTTCGAAATAAATGTCGCGCGACGAGAGAACCCCCCTCTGCAGCCCTGCTGGGAACAATATGTATACTCCGAGAACCGACTCCCCCGCGGGCAGCCCCACCTAGCTTTTTCGATTTATTCGCGCATTATTTCTCGGCTTTTTATTTTTGACCCGATGGAAAAAAAAAAACCCAAAAAACCTGTAGGTGCTTATTCGATTTTAAAAACGCGACGAAACAGAAATCTGCTCTCAGGACGGTGTAGAGAGAGAAGTATCGAATATTCATAGTATAACATAGGGACAAGGTGCAAGAGGTAACTGAAATCCCTAGTTTTTCCATTATCAGTTTACTTATGCATTATTGGTCAATTTTTTTTTTTTCCATTCCCGACCAGTTGCAACCTGGTTTCTAAGACCTGATGAAACAAGGCTCTGCTTTCAGGCGAAAATTTAATATGTAAAAGGACACGACCGATTGAATTTTTTAAAAACGTAATGGACCGGATCAATTCTGCATGTAAATGAAGTAAAGGGGACGAACGATGGATCTCACCTCGTGTATGAGGAGGGCGGCGAGTCCGTAGGCGACGCCGGTCCACATTTCCTCGCTCTGCGTGCACGAGTAATCGATCGTGCCCGACGGCGAGAAGCCGTTGACCGCGCCCTGCTGTCCGTTCTTGTACTTCATGACGTTGTTGCGGAATATCGTCTCCAGCGAGGATTTCACCCGATCTTCCGGAAATACCTGCGGGCACTCGATGCTCGTTTGACGCTTTCGTTGCGAAGAGGGTCCGGGCACGTTTTACGGGGAATCACGAGACAGGGGTTTCGGAGGGGGGGAATTCACCGCGTTCGGAGGATGAAAAGCGCTCTGAAAAATTTAGGGAGATTTTTTGAGCGCCGAGGAAAATGAGAATCAACAATTATTGTTCCGAGAATGTTGCATTATTATGGCTTTATACATAGTATTCCAGAGTCCAAAGATTTTTCACGTGAATTTCAATAACTTTAAATTACTCTTCCGAGAATGTTGCATTGTTATGGCTTACATAATAAGTATTCCAGAGTCCAAAGATTTTTCACGTGAATTTTAATAAATTTTAATTACTGCTCCGAGAATGTTGCATTATTATGGCTTGCATAGTACTCCAGAGTCCAAACAATTTCCACGCGAATTTTAATAACTTTTAACTGTGCAAACAGCAACAATTACCGTTTCAATTGTAGACGATTAATTACAACTGCCGCGAATCACAACCATATCCATTACGTATACCTTATGCACTGAATAAATAATATTTTTCCAATTATACGGAGGTGAAAAAAATCTCTCCTGCAGCGAACCATCATCATCTGCGGACTGTCGAATTTCGCTCGCTCACTGGGAAAAATGCGACTCGTGCCCAGACTCGTGAAAATTATTATGAGTATAGGAACAACTTGCACGCCTCCACTGCTTGCTTGGCAAAAACGCGTTTTTCACACTCGTCGTGCAGCATTGCGATGCAGCTTTGTATATGCATGAGTAAATAATCACAATCAAGGGTGACTATACATATACGTGGAACAGGAGCAAAGGAAGAAAAAAAAAAGTAGCAGAGCTCACCTCGTACGCGAAGCCGCAAGCCCTGAGGAGCCAGTGTCCGCAGAGCTGATCGCTCATGATGCTCTTCCGGCTCTCGTCCTTGCCGCAATCAAAGTTGTAATATTTGCCTGCAGAGCGCAAGGGGACACGGAAAAACAGAGGCGGGGAAAATGATGAAAATAATAATAATGATAACAAGTACGCCGTACTCCAAAGCCATTGTGTGCGAATGGCCCGAGGCCGGCGGCCACGCGTTGTAGCAACTCACCGTTCCAGAGCTTCTCCTGGAAGGCGGCCTTGCCCCGATCGAGGATGTCCCGGTACCTCGAGGCGTCCTCCCGCTCGGCCAGTAGCTCGGCCATTATCACGGCGCAGTGGAGCGCGGAGATCCACAGGCCACCGCAGTACGCGCTACACACATATACATATACATATAGATGCATTATGTACGTGGTGGGACAGCGAGCGAACAAACACAGAGTCGTAACAAGTTGTAGCAAGTTACAATGTAGTTGTACTGATGGGCTCGAGTTTTCCGAAACAGAGTCCATCATCCGGTGTATAAGGTTTTCCGCGAGCTTTTGGCCGCGAGTACGGCTATGATGTCCTCCCGTGTTATACATTTATGGGCCCGAGCGCTTGTATGATGTTTCGCATAATAGTGGCTTTGACCGAGGAGCTGAGAAATATGCAGGGAGACGCGAGAGCGGCCCAAAATTTCGTGTAATCGGTGTATACATATGTATATGTATAGATTCACTAGATAATAGTCACTACTATTTTTTCTACCAGTCAGTTTTGTAGCACCGAACGAGACTTTGTATAAAATTTCCTCCGCGTGAAAAATCGCACGGTCTACGCGAGAAAGAGTCACAGGGTGTTAATCATGCAAGCCGGCAATACGGGGGATGAAAAATGTAGCGGGGAAAGAAATTTGTCGCAAAAATGTTCCCAAGTCCCTCTCTCCAATAAGTAGGGAAGGAGGTGCATGACGAGGTCGCGCCGTCACGCGATAGGGCACGCGCCGCGAGATGAGTGTGCATGGATATACGTTCATACCTCGAGCCGCGCATCACCCAGCAGTCGTACGTCTGGTCGGGAAAGCCGCCGTTTTCTATCAGGCCGTCGCTGTCCTCGTCGAACGCCATACAGTGCTCCAGGACCTGTCGATCGAGTTTTTACGAATTTTCTTTTTTTTCTAGGTATATCTGTATAACGTACAGGGTTTCACGCGACCGGGTTTTAAAACCATCGTCTCGTGTTGAATACATCGAATCGAAAAATAGCAGGAACAAATGGGCTTGGAGCTGTGGCTGAACACGTACAACGGTATTCGTTGGATAATTTATCGCTGAGCTTCGTAGGTGCGCTATTTTTGACAAGCCCCATTCGAAATTAGACATCTTTCTATTCAATTTCCAATGGTAGACCCTGTTTTTCAGAAGATTAATTAACAGTGTTAATTGAAATATCGCCTGAAGTATAGGGTATGGATTGATGCGGTGCTAAAATTTGCAGGATGCCAGGCCCACCAAGGCTATCTGTAGAGGATAGCCGAAACGGCTCAGCGTTGTCCGATTTCTCGTACCGAGATACTGTATACAAAAGCTCTTCTCCACGAACAAGTCACCCTCTTCCCAATTTCAGTTGTGCTTACTTGATACTTCACAATCTTGTTGAATTATTATCGAGCAAGCATGAGCCTCTGTGTTCTAATTTTGTATCACAGTATTGCAATAATGAATATTATCACTGGATACGATTTCGCTCGAAGAGTGTCGTCAAAATAGCAACCGAAGCATCGTAACAAATTATCCAATGGACATTATCGAACGAATGCAAGCCATTCGCTAAGAATAACGACTTGGTAGGATGATATTTTTCTGGAGAACATTTGGAAGGAAACTGTGCGGAATTGAGTTGAAAGAGGAAGGTAAACGAATTATCTGCAAATGTCTGAACGAATCGAACAATCAGATTTGTACAACGGCGCTCACCTCCTTTACGGTCGGCCAAAAGTCCCTAAGTTGATCAAGATCTTTGTTAAAAAAATAGATCCTGTAGCAGCTCAAAACGAATTTCGGATTGAGGTCTCGCCACTGCGACACATCGTGGATCGGGTAAGCGTTTATCAAATCAAACGGCTCCTCGCCTGGTGAGCAAAAATACAAAAATAGTGACGTTAAGGTAGATTTCGAAGTACCGTGCATCCAAATGAATTTTTGACAATCGGTTGCCGACGCGATAATTGTATTTGCAAATCGAGTCCAACGCATAGAAAAAACAACATTCGCCATTAATGCGCATCTGGCTGGTAAAACTTTGCGGTATTAATTACGTTCGAGGTTCAATATCGATGGAGAGGTATCTGCAGAGAAATTCAATTGTCCGATGAGCGCTGCTACATCACATTTATGAAATTACTACGAACGTGATGAAACTCTTGAAAGGTAACAAGTAGAACGAAAAATATTAAATCAATAATATTGATGGTAGTAATATTATCTAACGGTAACCCCGTTGAAAATCACCGAAGCAGTGCGCGTCATACTCGACATTGTTTGAGTCACAATAAACGATTTTGCCATTTTTGTCAATAACGCAGAAAAATTAAATGATCGATTCGTCGAAACGAGTCTCCTTTGTTACCGGGATCTCCTATGTCGTGCGGCACACTGCCCTTGACCTTGCGCGTGATTTTTTTGCCGTCGTAGAGCCCCAGCAGCCGCTGCTGGTCCTCGACGTGCACGCTGTCCCGGAACTCGTACTGCACGCAGGCCTCCAAGTTGGGCCACAGCTGGACAAGAGCGAAGGCCGCGTAGAAGTGCACGTCGTACGTGTTGTACATGCGATACTCGTGGCCCTCGAGGTAGGCGAAGCGACCGTATGTTGTCCTATGCACGATAAGGGACCTTTTACTTTATTCCAGTGGCGTAGCCAGGATTATTTTAGGGGGGG
>JAPYYV010014546.1:0-19070 GCA_030522625.1 Copidosoma aretas
CTTCAAAATAAGCCATCGCACATATTTTTATGTTGTTTCTAATTTTTCCCACGCAAGTTATCCGGTTGACGCGGATCGTCCCATATATACATATATATATATATATATATATATATATATATATATATATCGTGCATTTCATATCAACTGGGTCACCTAGATATCTCGAAAATGGTTTGTTTTTTTTCACTAAACTTCGCACCGATTATCTTAGATATGTGTTCTTTCATCTCAAATTTTTTCGGAATTACTTTTTTTTTGTTTCAAAATGACAGATCAAAATATAAATAAAAAAACTGTTTTTTTTTCAAAGGTTGTCTATGTATACCGTTATTTAATTGAAAAAAAAATATAGACTAAAGATTACTATTATTATTCGATATTTTTAGTATTGCTGGTAATAATTATTCGACCAATATCCTAAATTTTAAATTGGCGGATCCAAAATGGCGGCAAACAGATGATTTAATTCATTTTTCTATCAGAATAGATTTAACTTAATTTGTAGTAATCAAGATAAGAATTATTGCAAGGCTGGTAATGAATATTCAACCAATATGCTAAATTCAAAATGGCGGATACAAAATGGCGGCAAACAGATTATGTAATTAATTATTCACCCTTCTTTATTTTATACGTTTTCACTTACTGTATACGATAAGTAGGGGTGGATTGCGTGTGCTGATTGTTATTAACAAAATTTGATAACAAATAAAAAAGTGTTGTTTTGTAATCCAAAAGAATATTTGTTATATTCTTTACGCAATGTTTAACATAAAGTTTAATATAAAGTATATCCACAAACTGCTTACATTAGGAGTTAAAAATTCTAAAAATTAGAAAAATCGAGATTTTGAACAATTTTGACTCGATATCACTCGAGCACTTTTTATCCCACTATGATCTATTGTGACCTTAACTGTTTCTTATAACACATAGTTTAAAATGAAAAAGAAATTATAGTCCCACTTTAATTTGCAGTTGTGGTATGATAAAAAAAACGGACTAACCGCTAAAATTATAAAAAAATTAATTTCATAATCTTTTTGCCGCCATTTTGGATCTGCCATCTTAAATTTTGCATATTGGTTGAATACTTGTTACCAACAATCCAAGAATTCTTATCTTGATTACCAGAAAGTAAGTTGAAGCTATTGTGATAGAAGAATGAATTAAATTATCTGTTTGCCGCCATTTTGGATCGGCCATTTTGAAATTTAGCATATTGGTCGAATACTAATTACCAGCAATACTAAAAATATCGAATAAAATAATAATCTTTAGTCTATTATTTTTTTTCAATCAAATAACGGTATACATAGACACTATTTAAAAGAAACAGGTTTTTTAATCATATTTTGATCCGCCATTTGAAAACAAAAAAAAGTAATTTTGAAAAAATTTGAGATGAAAGTACACATATTAAAGATAATTGGTGCAAAGTTTGGTGAAAAAAATATCCGTTTTCGAGGTATCTAGGTGGCCTGGTTGACATGGAATGCACGATATATATATATATATATATATATATATATGTGTGTGTGTGTGTGTGTGTGTGTGTGTGTGTGTGTGTGTGTGTGTGAGTGTGTGTGTGAATCGATCCACTCATGCGCAGACGTTGGTAACGCTGTGTGAAGTGAATATTACTGCCTGAGTTTTTAATTCAACTGCAAGACAACCAAACATTTAAACTCCTTGCAGGCGGTTGATGTAATTAATTGCTACTCTATCCGTACTTACTCTAAAGCAAAATCGTAAATGTATCCTGCCACACGTGCGGTACATTTGCCACCATTGTGAGCTCATCACTTGACCTGGTGCGTACCACAGACCACGCAAAAAGCTGCATTTACACCCCTATAGTGCTGCTTGTACAGCACGCGCGGGATTTTATCACTTCCACAGAGTTGTGGCTGCTACTGCGGCCTACAGTTTTTTCAGTGAAGGATTAAACCAGGATCTCCCTAACCCTACGAAGCGGTAACCGCCACACCAGTTGCTTCTTAAGTACATGTTTTCGTAATTTTATCTGATTTACATTGTCTTTTTTGAGATCAACCTATGAAAAACATTACATTTTTCTCGTTTAACAGCTCCATATTGAAGCAATTTATTTCAATGAATTTAACAGTAAATTGAAGACTTAAAAGAAACTTAAGAAAAATAATAGCATTGATATGATGAACTTAAAACTGATTTTTATGTACAGCGACAGATTTAAGCTGAACTTGAGACTATTTTGCGACGAAGTGGAGACTTTTCTGCTACGATCTAGAAAGAAAGTAGATAATATTTAACGACGAACTTGAACGAAGTTGTTGCACGATAAACCTGAAACTTTTTTTAGACGTACTGGAGACAAAGTCAGAATAAGACTATTTTGCACCAAACTTAAGACTTTTTTTCGGCGTATCAAATGATATACTTTAGTTCTATAAAATTATCAATTTCTTTATTCAAACGATTTAAATTTGTATTATAATGAAGAATGTAATGTTAATTTTTTATTCATAATACGAGATCTTGCCAAAATTTTTAAACTGTTATAAATTAAACAGATAAAAAAATTATAATTTAAGAGTGCGGGAATGAT
Organism: Copidosoma aretas; assembly: GCA_030522625.1. Classification (NCBI taxonomy): domain Eukaryota; kingdom Metazoa; phylum Arthropoda; class Insecta; order Hymenoptera; family Encyrtidae; genus Copidosoma; species Copidosoma aretas. Next base: position 2,594 of record JAPYYV010014546.1, read on the forward strand.
AATGTAAGTTAGTTGAAAAATCAACAAGAGATATGAAACTAAATTCTGATAAAAAAATATGATGACGTGTGTAACAGCAATAAAAATTTTTAAATAACAAAATGATGTGTTTTTAATGATTTTATAATAAATCATTGAAAAAAAAAGTACTAAAATATAGAATATTAGGCAACAAAATGAGTCTTTTCTGAACAGGCATTTATTTATTTTAATCGTGTATAGCAATGTTAAATTTATAATTGTAAACAATTTTTAAAGTTACTTTAGGAAAAATATTGTGCTCAGCATGAGAACAAGCATGAGAGACTTGCATCATTCGTTAAAAAATTTCACATTTCTGAGTTGGCTAAACAAAAAATAACGCAATAACTAATTCAAATACTAAAATGTATTTAATACTACATTATTGAAAAATGTATTTAAAATAATGGTGTACATTAGCATGTAATAAATTAATTGTTTGCAAGACATAAAATTGTAATGGATTCATAGCAATATATTTTATTGATAATTTTCTTATTCGTTGAATTAACACTGTTTGTAGTTAATTGTTACCAATTTATTATACAACCGTATAAAAGAAGTGATTTGCACATGTGTACTTCGCAAACTCATTTTCGTACAAACGATTGCATGTAGCACATCATACGTTAAATATTTGTAAAAAGTTATTTCAATGACTTCATGTAAAATTATTTATGGAGTATAAAAAGCTTTAAAAAAAAAATTAAACAAAAGCCACAAAAAACTCATTCGTTTCAAGTTTTTTTTATTAATAATGTGCACTCAAGCGATTTTGAAAAAATGTATAAAAATATTTGTATAACTCAAACAAATACACCTATTTCGTACTTCCATATCCATTATTCTGTAGCATATCAAAAAAGGACTCAAGAATCGTGTTTTTTATTAAGCTCAGCAATGGCAGTATCCCTTAACGATTTGTATCTTATTCATTTATATTTTAAGACATTTAAAATACAGTGATCTATGTGTCCAATCTTTGATAGAATAATTTTAAAAGATACACCGATTTTGTCATTCTATACCCATTTTACTGTAGCATATTAAAAAAGGACTAAGCAATCGTATCTTAACGAGCTTAGAAATTGCAGTATCCCTTAACGATACATATTTTTTTCAATTATCTTGCAAGACTTTCGAAATACAGTAGTATGCTTGTTAGTTCTTTTATAGATAAAAATTAAAAAACTCGCTACATAAAGGATATTTTATATTAAAATTGCAGTCATTAACTGTTAATAAATAGGGATTTAAATACAACCCAGTACTCGATCAGTAACAATAAGCGAATCAAGTATTTGTCAGTAAGTATAAGAATTTATAAAATCATATGGTTATAAAATCGAATGAATATTCATCAATGATTAATGACAGTGAGTAAGATGTTAACAAATATTTGTTGATCGTTAACGAAAAACCTTAAATTATATAAAACGAATCGTTTATTAACTGCAAGGAAACTTTTTTATCATTACAGATAATTCTTTAAAAACTTTTTTTTTTAATTTAGTGCTTTACTGAACGTCGTCATTAAGGCATGACGATTATGCACGTGGTGCGTGCAGAGATGCAACAGTTCGTGAATAAAAGTTGAACAATAATGAAAGACAAATATTCATGGATGCTTTCATATAATTTTAAGTAATCTTTTTTTCTTTTAAAATTTGCATGGGAAATGATGGAACTTCCTCGATGTTTGACGCTAACCACTCCGTGCATGAATCGTTAACAGAAGTTGCAGGTTAAACAATAAAAAAAGCGTGAAAAATATGTACGGAAACCGTGGTAGGAACACAATTTTTAGTTAGAAAACTTACTTTACGAGTGGTTTTACCAAACTCAGAATATAGGAAAAAAGAAATGCAAAGTTATACATCTAAAATCGTTTAAATTTTTTCTCTTAGCACGTAGATTTAGAGTCTTAAAGGAGCAAAAAATAATTGGACAAATCTGAAACAAAAAACAGTGGAAATTTATTATTTGTAAAATACTCGTTGGATCTGAAAAAAAATTAAAAAATTTTAGCTTACGTAAAAAAGGCTGTTGATTGAAGTCTACGTATGGACCCTATTACAAAGTACTGTATAATCCTACATGATTAATGTTATGTAGCCACTGCAGCTTAAATAAACATAAAGGGATGTACTTAGAAATGATCAGAGTATGGTACGATTTTGTTGAATCAATTTCAATAAGGCTGAATAAACGTTGCAAACAAACAATATTTGAAGTAAAATCCATACTTTTTTACATGCACGAAGTCCCGCCCTTGATAAGCTCTACGTTTCCTGATCTCTCTCTCTCTCTCTCTCTCTCTCTCTCTCTCTCCCTCTCTCTCTCTCTATCTCTCCCCTTAATAAAGCCACGCCCGATTTCTCAACTGTGGAGGAGCAGCTCCCCCCGATAGTAGCGTAGCCGTCCCAAAGTGTGAGAGAACAGTAGGCTACAGCGTGCTATCGACTTCAGTTCGGGAGCGCAGCGCCCACGAATTGAGAGAGCAGCTCATTTAATTAGTGCGGACGCTATATGCAGCATATTTAGATCAGGAGTACAACGTACTATGGCAGCGAAACTAATTTTCTTCCTGCGTGACCAATAATTAGGATTAGCGAAAAACGTACAATTAATGAAACTTGTGCTCTTAGCGATGCACGAATAAATTATGTTAGCCTCTTTATTGAAATTATTAGGTTTATAAAAATGTGTCTCCTTAAAGCTGTAGATTTTTTTACTTTTATTTCAATATACGTATACCTCTGCCGGGGTGGAGAACTATGTGTTTTAAGTCTAGCAGGCCTAATATTTGTTGGGAACGCATAAATATCATAGTTCTATATTATAAAAATAATAATTTTTATTTGAGTTTGCACAAGACGTTTGTAAAAAGCAATGTCTTCCAGTATACAAACTTTTGATTGAGTTAGTGTGGCCGACATATTATGTCAACTAAAAACCTATTTCTTACAATAGTTATCTGCCATAAAAAAAAGACTGGCCTTTACGTGTGGTCACATAAATCGCTATAAAATCTTAATCAAAGTTTTTCTGATACCCATAATTTTGTATGATCTAAAAACATTTAACATTATGATCTGGGGGCGTATTTCATCAAAAAGCGATTTAATATTATACTTGTATAGTGTGGCAGAAAAACTCCGCCTAATTCCTGAAGACGTTAGACGTTTTGAAGTAGTTAGATAACTTTTGATCGATTTTCTCTCGATAAATGCATATCTCTAAAGATGTATATGCTACAGCGTAGTATGGCACGTGCTATATAGAGCTCAACTACTACGTTAAACAAGCACATAAAACAACCGGCTACGTGGTTTTGATGTGTTTGGAATTTCAACTAACCTATTTGTCTCTTCAGATATACTTATTCATTGATTTATGTATTTATTTGTCGATTTATCCATCGATAAATAAAACAAGTCGACCAGCAAAGCTACGTGGTTTTGGGAAGCTTGAGATTTGAACTTACATGTTCGCCTGTTTCCTGTTTATCTATTTTTTGATAAATTCATTTCCGAAAACTCAGCGTTTCTCTTCATCACACCACACGGCGCTGGGATTCTATTCGTAGCAACGTAGTGCGGATGAATTTTTTTCATCACAATACAGAGTTAGGATTCTCTTCGTCGCAACGTAGCGTAGAGGGATTGTTTTCATCGCAACTTAGCATTGAGGGATTGGTTTCGTCGCAGTACAGAGCACTGGGATCCTCTCTGTTGCAACGTAGCGTGGAGGGATTATTTTCGTCGTAACTTAGCACGGTAGAATTATCTTTGTGAGAGCAATAAGTTGGGATAGTCTTTCTCTAAGGCGTCGATATATTAACAAAATCTCTAAGAAACTAAAATAACATTATGCTTCTTGCCAATTCACTGACCAGGCGACCCGCCCGCGCCGTTGGAAAATAAATATCTATAAGCATGTATAGCACAAGCAAAGGTGTGATATTTTGATAAATTTTTGAGTGTATAAATCAGAGTTTACACCTGCCTCCATCCGATCGCAAACTTAGACTTACGTGACTATAAGTTTGAATATTGCGTCTACAAAATTTATAGCCAGTATATAAACGAAAAAATTATTATAAAATTTCATTTTACGCTTTTAACGCTGATTTGATTTAGACATATTGAAAAGAAGTTCAAAAACCAATTAATAGATTAAAAAAATTCAAATCATTGTTAGATACGTTAGACCGATTTTTTGGCATCTTTCTATCTCCTTTTAGAAAAATTTTGGTCTTTGCAAAAAATGCCAATATTTCCGTATTCTACAGAAATAAATGGGGCACGCATCTCGGACTTCTGACTCTTGCTTATGGATTAATATAGTAAGTTGATTTATTAGAAATGTACGAAGTAGTTCTTTATTTATCTCAATAACCAGAATTGTTTTAATAATGTGAAAGTACGTCATGATCGTCAGAATTACGGTATTATTAGATATGTAAGTACGCAATCTAAAATTATATGCTGCCTAAACTGCTAGAATGCAAAACAAAGGGATTGAAATCATCACTGTAAAGCTGATATTACTAAATAGTTTTATAAATCCCCTTGACACATCAGAACGTAAAAAAACTCTAGAAACTCACTCAAAGATATTCTATCTACGCAGAATTTCACAAAGATGAGCGAAAAAAAATTTTTTTTTCGTGATATCAAACGTTAAAAATGCACGAAAAATTCTGCCTAAATTTTTAAAATCGAAAAATATCTACGAAAATTTAAGATAGCCTTATTTATACAATTTTTTGTTTTCTACCAAATTTTATAACGATTTTAGTCTTATTTTCATATAGGATACAGTAAATAATTTTTTCACACTCAGTCGCTGACCTTTCACTCAATGATAATCTTATCACATTTATATATCTTCTTATATATATATATATATAGGTGATTCTCCAATGACTTGCTCGGATGAGCTTCAAATTTTGTTGAACAAAAAATTGATTATAAACAATTTTTTTTTATTATTTCTATTGTGAGTAACAAATACCCAAAGTAAATTTACTACAAAGTTTCTTCGTCAAAAGTTATACAACGATTCATTTGAGTGAATTTCAGTCAATTTTTAAAAGAACATGTCTACTTCGGAGAGCATCAAACATTACTAAAAATGAAATTTCGGGTATATTTAGAGAAAATTCGTCATTTTGCTTCAAACCACGCTGTAACATTTGATCTGGTGCACTGAATTGAACAATCTTTTTTTTAGTAGATTAGGCTTCACTTCGAATTTCATTTAAGCCCATTTACGATCATGTAACATACATTATTACTTTGCTACTTTTCTTGAAGATGGCACTACCATATAGATATATCTGGAGAAAAAAGCCAATTTGTCTAAACGCCGAGACACGTGTCTAATATTTTTGCCCTATAATGCTGTACAAAAATTTTGGTGACGATCCGTTGCCTCAAATTTAAATAACGACAAAGTTTGACTTTGAAGGGGTCAGAACCGAAAAGGTCGGAACAGATATTTCGAGCTTTGGAGTGCTCTTACAGCTCGTAGACAATACGTACGGACTTTTGCGCTTGTAGGGTATCTGTCACTAACAAATAGCAAAAGAAATTACAGTTTACAAACCTGACAAAGTAATCCTAGTAGTGGTTTCCCTTGCCGTCGTAACGGACAAAAAATTTTGTACGCGCAACTAACCTACAAACGCTTGGCTTTGCAAAAGATCAAAACATTAGATACCACTGGCACGTTTATTTGCATCTGTACTTGAAACGATGTCTACCAGGTGGCACTGCATGGTTAAATACAAGGGTTTTGAAGCGATTAGTGTTCTAACGACGTTTTCAGTACAAACCTCTGGACACAATAGTTGCAGTGAAAACTCGTGCGTATTGAATGATAATTGACGCAAACGCGGTATTAATGTAATTTGCAATGCCTATAGTTTACAATGTATATGCGGGCATTTGGCAAAGTAGCATTATTTTCCGTGAGATGAGCGTTTGTGAGCGAAATTGAGATTGGGACATGGGTCCGAACAGACATTTCGGCTCTCATTTCGCGATTTTATCCTGAAGGAGGTAATAAATCAGATCGAGACTACATGTAAAAGAAGGTTTGCAACATTTTACATATATTACCACTTTTACGTATCTTGATTTCATTCGTATACGGGTGTACGAGCCTCGGATGCCATCTGACCGAGTTACGGGATAATCACCCATGTATATATACATACACATATACATGTAGTTGTAGGGTTCCAAATTTGGCTGGGCATCTCACACCATCCCCCGCCGATCCCGGCACAAATTATTTAGTTTTTTTCGTGTTTTAAGGTAACATTTTTTCATCCAATTTTTTTGGAGCCAAGAATCCACCCCCACCCACGCGGCGGCCCTCCGTACAGCCCTGCTGGACCCCCTCCAGTTTGGCTAGTAATTCGTTTAATTTTTACGCCGCACTCTACAGCACTACCACCGACGCAGCGTTTTGCACTACCAACCACTCACCACTTCCAAAACAAAGTCCACGGAGCCCTCAACATTACCGCAAACGCAGCCCACCCGCACTACCGCCCACGATTCCATCGCTTTGCCTGATTGTTCTCATCGGTTTTGTTGGTAACTCAATAGAAAAACCATCTTGTGTTCGTATCGGTAGTTCTATTTGTACGGTCTGAGATAACGTGGTCCATACATTAATACTTAACTACTTTTTTGCGGTGTATAAACTCGCTATGAAGTTATCTCTACATTTTCGACTCTGATATTTTGTTTACAAGTATTATTACCAATATATGTATAGGAAGTTTTTAGTATACGTTTATTTACATGTTATTTACTGGTTTTTTTTAGTTTACTATGATTTACTATTAGTTTACTTTACTTAGTTTAGTTTATTTAGTTTACTATTTATTTTTAGTAAACTATGACTCTAATGGTTTCGCCATCCAAGAAGCGCTACGGCGATGCTCTCATACAACAGTACAGCACCCAACCATAACAGCGCCACATTCGAATAATTTTCTGTCAAACCGAGATCGAGAAGGAAAAAAATCCCCCCGAGAGAGCCTCGAACTCCCAACCTCCTGTACATTACGAGTTCCGCTCTCAAGTTCGGACTTCAATCCTTCTCGTCTATATTACGCGATGACATACATCGATAACTTAGGAAATTCTCATTAGAATTTACAGCGTGTAGTAAACCCAACGCCAGATTTTTAACGAACCTACGCACATGTCAAATAAAGTTGTCCAAGCTATATAACACCCATTGGAAACGTTTACATGCCTCAAACCAATGCATCTTTACAACCAGCGGAAAGAAGCCAATATACATACAATGCCGGAAGACCGAGTTGAGATTATTTACCCTAAAAGGCTCGGGAATCATAAAATTACAGAGTGGATGCTCGGCGCACATAGATAAAACTCAATTCGTGTCACCACTACAGGTAGAACAAGAAAATACAATAATGACTTTCACCGAAACAAAGCTAGACGTAGAAGGCGTTATAAGAACGCTAGAAATAGCCGACAGAAATATAACTGAGATAACGAAATCCTTATTAAAAAGCATTGACTTCAAATTGACAAACAAACAAAGCCACAGAGACACCGACACACTACAAGACGGTACAACTCTAAACAAAATTAAAGAAAAAGAATAAAAATTGGCGGAAGCAAAAGAAAATTATTAGCTAGTAGAGGACGATAAATGACGAACGCACACGATAATCTCGAGCATCATAATAACTTTGTGCGGATACTGTCCTTGGACTAGGCAGTAGTATACATAAACGACATGATACTGTTTGCAGCCACAATGGAAGAACACAGGAGACGATTTAAAAAAATTAGGTAAACGTGTGGAAGATAACAACGTAACAATAGAAGCAACGAAATATCAGTTTTTCAAAAAAGAAGCAAAAGTATTATAGTCGGTAATAGCCAAATAAAAATCCCGAAAAAATTATGTCCGTAAAAAACTATCCAAGACCAACAACCGCAAAAAAAATTAAACAATTTCTAGGCCTCACGTGATATTTCCGTCGTTTTATGAAAAATTACGCAAAAATAGCACAATCACATTTGAAACTTTTACGAAACGGCACGGAATTTAAATGCTAGGACCCTAAGCAAGGAGCATTTGAGACTCTCGTGAAGCTGTGTGCAGCGATCCTGTACTTTTAGCCCCTTGCACGAATAAGCCATTTATAGTTATAACGGATGCATCAGACTACGCGATAGGCGTAATATTAGGCCAAGGGAAAATAGGCGAAGATCACCTTTTGGAATATGCATCCCGCTGCCTAGAAGGTAGCGAACTTTGCTATCCAACGTACGATAATGAACTTCTTGCCATAGTCTATGCAAAAGAGTGATTCAGAAAGAGAAGGAGAGAAAAACTTCAAATTACCGCGTAGGGAATCTTACAAACTCGCAGAAGAACAGGAAAAAGACAGCAGTTTAAATAAATACATACCAAGCAACGGTAATGATGCGGACTCAGAGTCAGAATGGCTCGGAGACAGAAAAAACAATAAGAGAACACCAACAACAGGCAAAGCAATAAGAAAAAGAGGTAGACCGCATCAACTTATAACGCTGGCTACAAAAAGAAAGGGAAATGGCAAAATACAGCCGACAGTATTGAATGACAACAATGAAAAAATCCTACTACAAGAGCCAATCAGAGATAGACTCGCATATATACGTAAGGACAAAAATATGCAGAAAGTTGTAAGAGTTGCGAGCACACCAATTATACAGCAGGATATATCACAGGAAAAATGCAAAGCTGGAAAACGCAAACTGGACACTCTGTACAGAAAGCCTCCCGAATTTCCGAACACAATGAAACAAGAGCAACATTAAAAAGATCTTTTTATAGCACATTGAAATACATCGCTGTCGGTGAAAAGTGCAGCATATAATAATGAAATAGAAAAACACTTGGGCTGGCAGCTTGTGCAGGCAATTATAGTAGCGGGAGCAGCAAAGAGAGCGAAAAGAAAATAAGAAAAGCTACAATGGTAGGAACACTGAGCAGAAGACAGGAAAACAAGAGAAACAAAGAAAGTGAACCAGAGATACACTGACAATTCGTTATTCAAACGGTAAAAGATCAGAAACCAGCAGCTACGAGTACGGCCGAATTTATTCGACCAACATCGAAAGAAAGTACATGAGATAAACCCTACAGTGGCACATTAAATGACAACGAAGAACACGTGAATGATACGCTAACACACAGACACAGACAAGGACGCCAAGATTGAGAGGCCAAACTACACGGAAAAATCGACGTGGTGCTCAACGACTCGATAGCCAACTTTCAAGCTAAAGTTAGGCTGGATGACAGGCGCAAAGATTTTAATAGAAAAGATGGATTTTGAATATATGCCTGGGAATCAGACGCTACCACACATCAACAACATTGTGTATTGCAGAGCTGCGCACATAATGACCCCGAGCGACCCGAGCAGACAAAAAAGCAAAAATAAACCTTACCAATGGTATCAGTCCTAAAAAAAAAGATAAATACTTCGCATGGAACACTAACAAAAAAAAAAGAATCTAATAATAACAAAAAAAAAAAAAATTAATTAACAATCAGACACAGTGATATATCTAGCAACGACTTTGAAAAAATAGAACAAAGACAGAAAAATAATTCTTTAATACCAAAACAGAAAAGAAAAAAATTATGCATTCGGCGTACACTTTACCGTTATCATTGTATGCAATAAAGTTACCGAATAAAATGACATCCTTTGATGTTTACAGGGGTACACATCATGTTTGTACATGTTTATATTCTTTTACGCGCGCAAAAATTATATGTCTCGATTTGGCGAGAATTTTGATGGTATCTGGTTCTTGCAAAGTTATCTAGGTGATATTATATTTTTCTTGGCACATAGGTGGCCATCATGTTCTTTGAATAGGTTCTATCTAATCAGTACTTCCAATTGTATCGGGAAGTCATCAGGGACTACGTGTTAAGTGCAAATCATCCTATTTAGGGGTATCTCTACTGTCCCTGACGTGCACCGTGCTCGACGTGTGACACCGATTATCAGAACTTGCTCGTTAAAATTAATATACGATATAAGTCCTTCTTGAGGCTACTCATTCTTATAATAGATATTTTGGCACCCGTATCTGCATAAAATGTCGCGCTTCTGTTCAATTATTGTGAGCTTTCCAGGCATACTAAAGGTGGTGTGTGGCCTGTACTTGATATATATATTTCTACTTCCTAAAGTGATTCTGCAACACTCTTGTTGGTTGTGTCATTTTCCGACTCGGGGCGTTGTGGGTAGTAATTATTCGGAACAATTATGATTATCACTATTTTGGGCACCCTCGGTTGGCTGTAATTTATTAAGTGGTGCCAGCGGTATATTTTGAGTATTGCTCGTGCAATGCAGTGGCCGTATCATTACATGCTGTGCTTTATTGCTCACGTCTACGTTATTCGTGAGGTGTGGTTCACTGTACAGTTTTTCAGGTTACTTCCACTCGCAGTACTTTTGCTTTGCTTCTTTTGCGGGCGCACTGTTTATATCTATATTGTTGTATCGATTATCTTGCTGTTTGTAGCTCCGCCAATCACGTTGTCCTGACCGCTTCGTGTTATTTACTGGACGTTCTGTTTATAAGAACTAGAGCTTGACTGCGTTGGTTTTGAGCTTTACATTTAGAGTGTATTATTTTTCTTACCTTGTTTTTTTTTTCTCTGTAGGGTTGAATTCTGCTCTTTGTGCTGATTCGCCCTTTTTTTTGTACTACAATTTCACTTTTGTACTGACTCAGTCGCCTGTATGGTTTTTTGAGTATCCCAGATGTATGTATTAGATAATCTTAGCTCGAGTTTCCTTATGAGTTGCCAAGTATTTTCTGCTTGCCGTTTCCACGAGGACGTACGGGAAATATTATGGGTCGCTACTGAGAGTTAATATTACATGGTTCTTTTTTTTTTTTTTTTGTTTTGTCCCGGTGTGACGGGATTTACCTTTGTTATTTTACTTTACGCTCTGTATATGAGGTCTTATTTTATGGGTTTGACAATCATGCAATAATTGGATGACCTACCACGTTTTTTTGGTTTTGCTAGCCAGAGCTTTGTTGCTGGTCCTCCTATCATCAGCGCCGGTCGCGTCCAGGGTCTTGATGGAAGGACGCCTTTACTTGGGTTGGGTGTCACATGTCCCTTGTGGGGCTGGCTTGATGGATGGCGGTTCTGCACGACAAATGCCTGGTTTGACAAGTGACCTCAGGGTTAATCGAAGTGTTGTAGATCCCGCAGATGAGAAGTCTTTGCTGACCCGAGTCTGGCCTTGAATGGTGCACTTCCTGCTAACGCTTCAGATCGTTCATTGCAGCATATCATGGCGGATACTATCAGAGCGGAGCTTCGGAGTGCCTTGCCGCATCATGTTAAGAAGATATCTGGCTCAATCAGGAGGGAACTGCAGCAGGATCTTAAGGGTCTGCACTCCATAATTCAGCTCTTTGAAGATCGATGGCATAATCCACGACGTTGGTTCCCTCGCTAGTCGTATATCTTTGCTGGAGCAAACAACGTAGACATCTCAGCTACATCAAACGTTGCGCTGTAACTTACAATAGCGATAATCCGAATGATCAGCACAGTGTGAAGCCCATCAGAGATGTACCCTCTCTTGTGGATGATAAAAGCGGAGTGCGTGATCCAAAAAACTCCGCTTATTTGGCCTAAACATATATTACCAGAATTTTAGGGGTCTTGGTACCAAGTTCAATACATTAAAACACAATTTTTTAATTAGAGCGGTTGTACCTGATATTATTGTTCTTACTGAGACTAGGTGGCCACATGAAGTAGGAGAGGATTCATTTGCAGTGCAAGGTTACGAGGTCTTCCGGCAGGACAGGGTTCCGCAAGCATCAGTGTTCTCTCGCGCAATAAATTATACACTCTAGATTTATTTTTTAGTTCGTGTTTATCAGTTCAGTGCGTGCAACAATATGATATTTTATTAAGGGTGGACTCACACCGACCGCCGGCATAATTTATTTTACCGTACAATTTTCTTTATAATGTTGAACGCTGCGAGCCGTACAGAGATTTTACGCGTGCGAACTATGATGCGATTGCTCCATCTCTCTCCTCCGTCAATTGGAATTAATTTTTTTGACATTGTCGAAATGATGTTAATCAAATGTGTTCAGAAGTTTATGGTTTTCTGTCAAATTTCATCGATACACATGTACCCCTAAAGCGAAGGAGGCCGATTGGTTTTCCTCACTGGTTTAGGCCAGAGGTTAAGAGAGCACTTCTTGACAAAAGGCGTGTGCATAAAATACATAGAATTTCCAGCCAAGAATGTGACCATGTTAATTTTAAAAGACTGCGAGCTGTCTGTTTACGTCTGCAGAAAATTTGCTGTAAGGTTTCCACAGACAAGATTCGGAGGTCCCACACTGCCGACATAAAATCCTTTTGGTCATGTGCAATGACCAGCGTGGTGCTCGAGGGCTTCTAAATGGAATGGGATCTGAGAGGATGTATGCCCGTGGATCGAGTAATATTGCCAATTTATTTTCCAAACACTTATCTCCTTTTTGCATACAATCAAACAATCAACCTTTACTTACCAGTAATACAGACTGTAGTTGAATCAATTAGTACATCTGGAACAGACATTTTGAAAGCCATTAATAATTTGAAAACTAATTATAGCCCGGGTCCTGATGGAATTCACCCTCTTATGATTTCAAAATGCCAGGAGCATTTTATTAGCCCGCTTTTGTCCATATTTACAAAGTCTCTGGAAACTGGAATGATCCCATCGTTCTGGAAGTCTATTTATATTATTCCGATTCACAAAAAGAGCGAGTTTGATCAGGTGGAAAACTATAGGCCCGTTACAATAGGCAGTATCTTTCCCAAGCTTTTAGATTGTATATTAACTGCCAAGCTTACTACTTTATGACAAGGTAAAATCAGTGAACACCAACATGGTTTCGTTTCTGGTCGTTCGACGGTGACAAATCTGGCTATTTACACTAGTCATATTTCAAGCTCTTTCATTTTGTCAAGAGCATTCAATTCATGCTCTTGGTATCCAAGGAGTTGTGCTATCATGGATGACATCGTTCCTGCGGAAAAAGACTAAACGGGTTAGGGTCTCAGACTGCCTGTCTAGTGTCATTGACGTGCATTCAGGGGTCCCTGAAGGCTCTTATCTGGAGCATTTCTTGTTTAATATATTTATAAACGACTTAACAAATATGGTGAGTGGATCCAGGGTGTTGATTTACGCTATTGATGTAAAAATTTATAAGAGCATTCAGTCTCCCCTGTATTGCAGTGTGCTACAGAGGGATGTTGATTCTGTTCAGCGATGGTGTATAATTAATGGCCTTTTTTGAAGCCTGAGAATGCTCGGTGGGCACTTTTGCACGCTCTGGCTCTCCTATTTTGTTTGATTATCAGCTGGCCGGATCACAATTGAATGGGACAAACGAGGTCAAGGACCTAGGGGTTATTTTCAATAGTACATTAGAACTCCGTAGCCACTACAACATGATTTGCACCAAGGCTCACAGAACCTTGAGATTTGTTTACCGTTCTACAATTGATTTTACATCATGTTTTTCTTTGATCCATCTCTTTCACGCTTTAGTTATGTCCATTCTTTCCTATGCGTCTACCATTTGGTATCCACGCCAAAAATCAGTCTTCAACTATACTGGAAAGCATTCAGCACGCTTTCTTCGAATATTGGCATTTCGCATTGGAGCGCCTATGCACCCGTTTCACCATGATTATACCCAATTGTTCGTTCGGATTACATAGTCCATCCTCTATCAGGAAATGTTATGATCGCATATTAATTTTTAAAGTTGCACTGATCCTCATCAAGTGCCCAACGTTGATGTCTATGTTGTGTCCTCGCAACCTGAGCTACAGTCTTCGTTCAGCTCCTCGTTAATCGAACACACTCCTCGATCTACTTGTGAGCAGCTATCTCTTCCATTATGTTTAATTCACGTTTGGAATACTTTACCTTTTGCGACTAGACGAGCAAAAACTGTAGTGGAATTCAAAAATTCAGTGCAGGACTTTCGCGAATTTAAGTGTGCTATTATTTATTATAAGTTTATTAGGTTGTACAGTGATATTGTACATTAATCGTTAAAAGCTATCTATTATTTGTTACAAATTTAATCAGAGCATCCACTATATTTTATTTTGTTGTTATAGACCCTTTGTTATACATTTATGTGATCTTACAACCGATGTATTGTATAGAAATTGGGCCTTTAGCCCGTGTACTGAACCTTTAAGTAATTAAATAAATAGATAATTTTTGTTATAAATTTCGTTTGTGCTCTTCTTTTTTTTTTATTAGGCACGTTATTATTACTATTATTATTTATCGATTTTTTTTCCTTACCCAGTAACATTTACTTATGCACGTCATTTTTAATGTAGTTAGAGTTATGAGAAAAAAGGGTGTAGTGTATGTTTGTATTGTTAATGTTTTTTTGTAGTAAAAGGTGTTTTTTCGTCGCATTAATCAACGTTAGTTTTCTCGTCTTATTATTTCATTATCTTGTTTTAGCATGCATATACTTCGTTAATATTTATCATTAGTTTTGTGTAATTATGCTATTAATGTGAAAAAAGCGCCTTTTTCTGAAGTTTTCCATCGGTCATCAAATATTTATCTGTATATCTTCCAATGTTATATAGTTGTATGAACAAAAGTTAGTTCTAGCCCTTCATGCTCCTCTTCAGCTCCCCCATAAATCACGTAGTTATTCGTTCATTTTTACGTAATTTATACCCCCAACCTTTTTGGTTAGCTCCCCCCCGCTCCCCTCAGCACCACCTCCACCTAACCCTCACCGACCCCGCATCACCTCATAACCTAATCCATAATACACACACACACTCACACACACACACACACACACACACACACACACACACACACACAGAGACACACACACACACACTACTTAATTATAAGTTCATGCATATGAATTAATATTTTGGTTACATTTCTATTTCTTCCTTCTACATATTTTAAGATTAACATTATATTAACAAATGTATAATAAAATTGAATCAGGGTAGAAAAAAAGTAGCTCTTAACACCAAGATAATTATTCTATAATAATAAAAAATATAGCAGTATCGTTAGTTCCTCCAATTCTCCATGGAAGTTAAAAAATAATAAAAAATTACAGCCGTTTAATGATTTAAACAAGAATTTATTCTATGTGTTTTACATTGTGGCATTTCATATGCCGTCTTAAACCGTCTGGTCATTTAAAACCCTTACCACGTTTTTAACAAATTTTTTGTTCATATCCTTCATTATGAATTTAACATACTGCAATAATAAAAAAAGTGATAAATTTCTTATGTGCATAAGTCAAAACTAAAAAAACTATTAATATGTCATACTTCAATTCATCTTGTTAATTATAATATACGGGTGACTAAACAGCTGTTGTCAAGAAGTGAAATAATGTCAATTTAATTATTCTATTTATAAATTACAGATATTCAGACAGGTTTTGATGATATAAGTTGAATCGTTACTACCAAAATGATCTAAACAAAATTTACAAAAAATACTAAATTATAAGTTTATGCATATGAATTAATAATTTGGCTTAGTCTAGATAACTTACTTCTGCGTGTTTCAAGGTTATAGTTATAAGAGAAATTGACACTGAACCCGAAATCTCCCAAATACTAATAAAGTACATTAGAGCAGCTCAAAAAACGTTCCCATATTGCTGGTTAAGTCGAAATTATACACGGTATATTACATGATGTAAAAAATATAAGGTGTGTTTCAAAGCAACTATTGTAACAGCCAATGACAGGCCTCACACGTTATTCGCTACATTGAATCAATTGTTACGTGTGGATTATTTAATATTCATGTTTGCAATGTTAATAAATTACCTTATTGATTTTTTAAGTAGTAAATGTAGAAAAAGCAGGGCAAGCTGATGGTTGGTTGATGTCAATATACTAGTACACCTTGTTTTATATATAATCATATATAAGCCATGACAAGAAGTATAGACAGCTGATCAGAAGAACATGAATAACTATGTTCCTAGACGTAAGAAGTTCTTAGATATAATGAGTGATCTGACTCAGCACATGTTGTTGCTGATTGATCAATAAACAGTTAAGGTAAAGTACCCAGTAGTGGAACAGATACGGAAACCTAAGTCAAAATATACACTTTTTTAAAGTAATACAATCGAAAAAAAAAAAAAAAAAAAATTCTGTTGTTCAGCCCTGTAATTCCTTGGGTGGTTGGAAATGGAACAGTTTAGCTAAACTTTTTAAATAATTAGAAAAAAATTATTTGGTAAAAGGTTCAAAGGATCCAGTAGTGAAACACCATTTGCTAAGGTTGTCCGGTTAGTGGAACGACATA
>JAPYYV010014547.1:0-18070 GCA_030522625.1 Copidosoma aretas
TCATTCAAATCACGTAAAAATATAAGGAATTCACCGGTGAATTGAGGGGGGGCTGAGGGGTGGTGAGGGGGGGGGGGGGGAGGGGGGACCGAAATAATTTTGTCCTTATCACTATATATATATATAGTAAGATATTAATATGAAGGGATCACCGATGATTGACGGCTTAAGACATTTAGGGAAACGTCTAGCCTAGGGAAGAGGTTTGTGACATGGCAGTTAAAACTGTCCTGTTACGATACACCTATATATGCGCGTGTCATCGGTGGCCACCAAAAATATGGAGGTAGACAAGTGCAATCTATAATGCACTAAATAATATATGTTTCCAGGGCCGCTGACGACGAGTTCCGAGAGCAGCCGAAGTAGACGCGATATAGGTATGCAGACACCAGCAGCTGTGGCCGCTGGCCTGCCTGTACACCTATATGTGTTTATGTGTGTGTATGCGGGAGAGAGAGGGATGGGAGTAGGCATGAGTAGTAGCAGCACTAGCCGATGTAGCCGGGAGCTGTAGAGTGAAGCAGTAGCAGTAGCAGGAGCAGTATTAAACAAGCCGGATCGTAAAAACGCAAGATAGGTAACAAGAGGGAGAGAGAGAGACAGATTTGATTTGATTTGATATTGGTTTATTTATGCCTAGACCAAAAGGCCGAAAGGCAATGAAAGTACTTATACAAAGGTTTACATATTAATAACAGATCAGGTACATTTTAATTAAAATCAATGTAGCAACGCGATTTATGAGAAGAATAGTAACAGCTATCATTCGAAGAGCAAAGAGGCAAGCCTGGTACTCCCCTGGCTATTTCTTTACTCATTATTGACTAAACTCAATAAAATCATGAAACCCCCAGTTATTATAAATAGTACTATGGATTAATAAAAGGAGTAGGCCTGCCTCCTGCTGTACAAGTGTTTAAAGTACGCTTTATTGAATGACTCAAGCTTGGGTTGTAAACGGATGGGGACCGGAATGTTGGACCAGTTGCGCAGAGATTGTACATAGAAGGATTTGAATAAGGATTCATTTGACGCGAACGGGATCCGTACATTGAGTTGCCAAGGCACTGCGATCGGCGCAGGCTGTCGTCGGGGTAAAGTAGCTTATCATAAATATATTGAGGCTTTTGGGTAGTTAACAATTTGTAGGTAAGCGTGCCTAGAAAATAATTGCGTCTATTTTCGAGAGAAAGCCATCTTAGGCGATCATAATATGTACTCAGAGCTGCATCACGGTAGAGAGAATATAAAGCGAATTAATATATTAAAAGACGCTGGAGTTTAATAGAGATGTAGCCCGAGAGGCTGTTATATACCAGGCATGCATAGTCAAAGTATGGTACAGCTAAAGCGCTAACAAGCCGCGCTTTGAGCCTTGGGGACAGACAAAGACCCCTGTAACGCAATCTGTAGAGCACCCCATGAACGTTCGAACATATTCGAGCGACATGATCGTTCCAAGCGAGGTCAGGCGAGACAATGACACCCAAATTTCTTACTGAGGAAACAAGTGGGACCGGAACGCCGCTCACGAAAATCGGGGGGGAGCGTGTCCAGGTCCAAGCGCATCGGGTTCTGGGTGGAGCCGAGTAACATTGCCTTGGTCTTGGGCGCACTCAGGGACAAACCACTCACATCGGCCCACCAAACGACCGCAGCAACATCCTCATTCATGCGATCTATGGCACCGGGTAGATCATCGCGACGACACTGCAGGTAAATTTGGAGGTCATCTGCGAAAAGCATGCAGGTCTCCCTGCAGTGCCACAAAAAAGAGATCAACGAGTTGATATACAGCAAATACAGTATGGGACCCGGGGTGGAGCCCTGGGGCACACCGGACGTGCAAGGCATTTCGACTTAAGGGATACCATCGAGGCCCATCACCGCCTGCGAATGTCCAGTGATGTAGGAGTGCAGCCAAGTTATTACCTCATTAGAAAAATGAAAATCGGTCAAGTGGGAGAGCAAGGTCGTATGATCCAGGGAATCGAAAGCACGACTGAAATCAAAGAGAACCAGTACAGTAACAAGGCCTCTCTCCATTCCCCTTCTGACGTCGTCTGTAATTTTTAGTAGGGCTGTTTGGGTGCTGAAGTTCTTGTGGAAACCAGATTGAAAATGAGATAGTAGATTATTGGATTCAAGATAGAACGTAATCTGTTGAGCTATAAGAGAGTAAAATAATTTTGCAAGGTGTGATAGGTTGGCTATGGATCTGGTGTCAGATGGATTCCTTGGAGAGGAGATTTTGCTAAGGGGTATGACATATGACTTCTTCCAGATGTTTGGATAGGTACAGGTTAAAATTGAAGAATTGAAAAGCGACGTCAGAAAGGGTACTATGACTGATAAAAAGCGATCGAGGTGCTGTAAGGAAAGGCCGTCCGGACTTGGGCCGCGCGTTCTAGAGGCGTAACTTAAGGCAGTCTGGTGAACAGAAACCAAATCGACCGATAGAAAGTAAAAGTTGGTGGCGGAGACACCATTATTTCGAAGAATAAGGTGCAGAGCCAAAAGCGAACAAGGCAGATGTGCACAAGCGACATCTGAATAATATCTCATCAGGGTATCGGGGCTGAAATTGTGCAGCGGAGAACGAGATCCACTCCTGGCCAGGCCGAAGCGGCGAAGCACCCTCCAACAGCCGTTGCGATCTGACGAGCGTGAGAGGGCATTCAAAAAGAATTCCTCTCGTAGTTGAGTAAGTTCCCTTTTTAAGGACTGACGAACATTGCGGTATTCTGCAATAGCTGCATTTAAGGAAGATCGCTTGGCCCGTTTAGAGAGGGCGTCCCGCTGACAGATTTTTGCTTTAAGGGCTGGAGTGATCCACGGAGCTGGCTTGGAACGGACTGTCATAGCGGTCATCGGCGCATAGCGATCGAGAAGGTCAACGGTAAGATTCTGAAAAGTCATAAGAGCTGAGTCCACGTCACCGTCGCTACCAAGCGCAGCACCAATAGGCCCCAGCCCCTCCTCGAGTTCCAAGGCTGCACTCTCGGCAAGAAAGCCCCTAAAATCTCTACGGGTGATTGTCTTTTGGCGAGGCAGATCATTGGACAGCAGAAAATCAGCTAGAAGGTACTCGTGCTTATTGATAAAAGGCGAGGATGATTTAGTAAAGTATAATATGCGATCCAGATAGTCAGTTATTACAACGTCGAGCCATGTATTACTATTTTTAGAATGATGAGTAGCACCGTACGGGATAAGATGTAATGAGTGATCGTAGATAAGCTTGCGCAAATAGACGCTGTAATAATTTTCAGTAAGTAAATCACTATTAAGATCGCCGAGGATAATCGTGTGCTGATAGAGATGAATAAACTTCTGGAGAGACTCGAAGAACGTTTTTAAGACTGCGCCTTTAGGGCGACGGTAAACAGATGCAAACAAAATATCAACTCCAGTGGCAGTTTTGTATTCAAAGATAATATACTCAGTGTCGTCGATATGCGTGATTCGAGGCGCCTCTAGAACATTAGAAGACAGGCTGTCCCGAACATAACATGCCACACCACCGCCCTGGATATACCCACGATGACGCCGATTCGATCGCCCTTTTGGGGCTCGAAGGCCACGATCATTGCGCAACAAATAATAGCCATTGATTTGAAAAAGATCCGACCCTTGATTCGTTGTAAGCCACGTCTCATTGACCGATAGGATATCAACCCTGCAAGAGCCAAGGAGTAGCTTAATATCTCCCAGATGATCCCTCACCGAATTAGCATTAATATGTCCGACGCGTAAAACTTTGGGGGGGTGCTGCTTGTTATAGGGGCCATTGCATCAGTGCGTCAGGGAGATGACGGGGCTTTAATTTTATCAAGGTCTGAGTCTGTCAAGATTGGTATTTTGTCAGTACCGTCATCCCTACGCACGTAGATACATCCTGCACGGGCCCAAGTACATTTATAATTACATGCGTTAGCTCGCTCTTTAGTGGCCAATAGAAGCTTATGCTGAAGCTGGGATAACATTTCATATAAACCAATAACGTGATTGGGATCAGGACTCTCCAAGCCCACGTCCGCCGGCTTAATAGCACCATGTTTTCGCATCGAGGTATCGAGTGGTATCGAGTACAAAATCGCGGGCAGCCACAGACTTAAGCTTAACCACTACGGAACCTGATTTGGGTGCTGAAGAAGCGGCGGCACCAGCCGAGTGTCGCAGGGCCTGCGAGTCTAATATATCGCCACGCAGGGTAGGCACCCCTAGCACATCGAGAATTTGCTCAGCTAAATGCATGGGCTGCACGGTGAAGGGCAACGGAATGCTGGCCATTCGGAGCTCGGGTATACGTCTATCTCCCATGTGCAGTCTTTTCACATGCTCCCATTCTCGGCGTAGGGACTTATCCGGAGCTCCAGCAGGCCGGGCCGTCAGCTGCTCGAGCTCAGTCCGAAGCTGAGCGTTTTCCCTGGCAAGCTTGCATATACGCTGGTTCTGCTCATCGGCTCGCTTTTAGATGGAAACGATCTGGCCCGCAATGCCATCAAGACGTGCGCCCGTTGCAATCTCGCTGTTTTTGATGGAGGCACTCAGCGATGCGTGGGTGACCTGGAGTGACGTGACAAGATGCGCGAATTGCTCCGCGATTGACATTGAGACGTAATTCTGCGGTAGAGAAATACAATTACTAGTAGTAGGGACTGGAGTATTTGACACGCTTTCAGAAGTGGTATTAATATTAAAATTAGCATTGTTAGCTTTATCAAAGTCCGAGTGGGATGGTGATTGAAACTCCATGTCGTCAGGGCTGTCAGAAGCTTCTGCAGATGTAGGCGAAGAGCAGGTCTCTCCCAAGCTACGAGTCGAGTCGAAAGCCTGATCGCGTTGGTCAGCCACGTCAGAGAATCGAGGGCCTCGAATGTCGCGGCTTGTGGCTTCGGTGAAGGCACGAGCACAGCAGGATGAAGGCACCTTTACTGAGAGAAGCTTTTTGATACAGGATGGATGGTATTGGCCCTGCAGGTATGGCACTTCGTTATTTTCTAAGAGACGCTCTTGCCACACTTGTTGCAAATAGACATTTATAAATTAGGGTAATCTGGACGAATTACAAACATAAGAATATATAGGACAAGACATACGATTAAAGACTTGACTGTTTATGGTAATATAAATAGACAATATACAGCTGAAATGATATTTACATGGGTATAAGATATGAGCTATAAAGAGCCTAAAACAGTCAATGAGACCCGGAGTAACCAATCAGGTGAACGAGCACTCGAGGGTTACAACAGTCTGCAAAATAGAAACTGAGAATAACTCGACACTGAGGATTAAATGCACAGAGAAGGACAAAACACAGAGAACAGCAAAAACTCCCAGCGTAAGCGTGACACGGGATCATTTACAGCCGGTGGATACTCAGTATTGAAGTCTCCAACACAATCCTCCGGAACAACGGCCCCGCAATAGACCAAGCGTCTGTAATGTGGTCATCACCCACAGCAGGCAGGAGGGTGTATGGTTGCAGCTTATCGTTGGCCGGCAACGCGGGAGACCTCCAGATCGGCACAGGATAGGCATCCAGGAGATTATACCGCACGACCTCCCAGTGGACCCAAGCTTGAAAAGACCGTCGCCCAGGCAGGCTGTGACGTGAAGTAACTCCTCAAACTGCACAACACTCGACAACGGCATAGCCACGTGGCACAGAACGACACTTTCAGGCCACAGGCACAGCAACACGCAGATTAAGGTTATGTTGAGACAGTCAGGAACAAAAACGAAAACACCGGGCCCCAGTAGGCAGCAGGCCCCAGCAGAACAAGGCGCGAGCCAACCTGGCTTCCGGGAGAGGCTCACCTGGAAGGAGAACTCGCACCGGAGGTATCAGCAGAAGAACCAAAGTGTAAACAAGTAGGAGCTGGGAAACACACGTCCGATCGTCACTCACCTGTCGCAGAGAGAGGCAGAGACAGAGAGAGACAGAGAGAGAGAGAGAGTCCGAAAACAAGTGACAGGTGGTGACGGTGCCAAAAGTCCGGAAGCCGAGACAAACAACAAAAGAGTATCGTGTTAGCTCGGGGACAAGCTGCCTAACCTGGGTGTTCGGGACGACGAGTGAAAAACGCGAGAGGTGTGTGTTCGGTTGACAGGCGTGGAAGGTAAAGGAGAGTTCGTGGAGACATGAGGTCGAGAGGGCAAAGTTCGAGGACGACGAGACGTGTACCACGGCAGTACGAGAGTTCGAGAACCAAGAGAAACGGCGCGTTTGTATTTTTGTGTGTATTGACATGGTTACGGAGTTCTGAGTACGGGTGCGCGAAAACCGAGCGAGGAACGCAAAAACGGTGTGCGTGTGCGGGGCCGCGTGAAGGAGCAGGCGGCTGAATCCCGGGTCAGTGGCTGTAGGAGTCGGGGACGTCTTCTCACGCACCTACAAGCGTACGTGACAGACGGAGCAGCCGGGCAGCGGACGAGACCAGGCCAAATATATATAGAGAGAGAGTGGTATGTATATAATTGGAGGGCCGGGAAAATCTTGGGTGTCTACGAGAGATATAATTTTGCGGAGTCGTTGGGAAGGCAAGGGATTTTGGGGCTTCGTGGGTGTGTGTGTGTGTGAGGGACAAGGAGACGAAGAACGGGGAACGGTACGGGAAACACCACGCATTTCGGTGGCGATCTTGTGTGCGTCATGCACGGGTTTTGTTTCTTTGTTGACGCGGAATATTGTACCTTCCTGTGCGAATAGGTGAAAAGTGTAGTGAATATAGGCGGACGAGACAGAAGGCGAGGGGCTTGTTTGTGCATAGATGTAGCTATAGGTGCAGGAACGGCAGGCCAGTGTTGCCAGGGCATATTGTTGGGCCCGAGGAGTCCCGGCTGGCGAAGAGAATGAGCATCGTGTCCACCTTATACCGGCCGATACCGATCCTATATATAGCTGTATACACAGCGAGGTTTCCTAATATATGTAGCGGACCTGATATACCTATCTGTATCTGTCTGTACATGAGGGTGTACACATATATATATATATATACAGATACAGAGAAAGAGATACAGATAGAGGTGAGTGTGGGTATAGTTGTGTATGTACATGTATTTATACCGGTGTATACTGAGGGTAAGGCGTAAACCAGGAAGTGTATGTTCGGCCAAATAAATGGTGCTTGAAACCGAGCAACTTTTAATTGTTTGGCTTAACCTTTAGTGCAGGTAGCACCTCTATTCCTTTTATAGTTTCCCTTTCAGGATTACTTGGCTTTCCCGAGCCAGGTAACTACAGTAGACCTTTTGGAGGAGAGAAGTCCAGCGGGACAAGGTAAGGCAAGACAGTAGTTATTTTGAGTTTGTGACAAAGTGTCGGGACAGCCGTTCTCCGGCTGAAACACTATTTGTCACAACTGCTTGGGACAAACAACACAAAATGCATTATTTACCCATGTTTTTTGTTTAAACACAATAGTTTAAGCACTTCCCCTGTATTAGGTGGTACATAGCATTGAAACTCGTGCAATTTCGACCATATTGATAGCATATAAGGGCCCCAAGGTAAGGTCCCATTTTTTGAGTTATGAAAGATTTTGTAAAAATAATAGACCGAAATACGCGCTGCAGCGCATGGCAGCACGATACTTCTTTACTGCTTTTATAAGTTTTTCTATACAACATTCTGATCTTTAATGTCGTACGCATGTTCTTAAAAGGTAAATACATTAAGTAATATAAAGTTTTAGTAATTTGAAAATTTGTGAAACACTTTTATCGATCATAGTTTTCACGCTAATGACATTTCAGTGTGATAAAATAAGCAGTCAGAGGAACGTCTATCGATTTTTTTGATCTGATTTGTTTTGTATTCTTTGAGTACTGGCAAAATATACATATGTTCGTGATACGTATACTTTGTATAGGTATGGCCGTGTCCTCCTTAATTGAGTACGAGCCATCCAAAAATAAAAGGTACCATATCAACCTCCAAATTTTTTTGCACTAGAGACGGACTAAGATTTAATAGTATTCTCTCTCTTATTGTTTTCTGTTCATGATGTTTCATGATTTATGAATTCTGTCCAAAGTCGTCACATCTATGAATTGTTATTATGATTGAGTTTTTTTGAGGTAATATATATTATAGTGCAATTAATGTCAGTTATCTTGTTGAATTGTTTCAGGCTCATGTTTATTATCTGGGCCCATTGATTATTAAGAGGAGCTTATGCTGGGAGGGTGGAAAAGTAATTAAATAGCATTCCTTATGCGTAAGCAAAAATGTATCTTTTTTCAAAATATTATTAATAATTTTGAGCGCAAACTTTGTGTAAGTAAGATATACGGGATCAAGTATGATGTTACAGTTACACGTCTACGCAATTACGTATATCGAGGCAGTTACATCGATTTTCGCATTCCTAGCACTGTCAGTACTGTATTTATTTGATGCATATGTTGTCGCTGATTATACTGTGGGTACCCCAAGAAATTTAGTTATTGATAGAAACGTGAACAAGCGAGTGAAGCTCGCGCGAGCCCTGTTACTGTCTGTACCGTATTCATTTGATATATACACTAGTGGGGCTTTGCCCCCTGCGCGCTCCGTGTGCCAACCCACATATTTCAATATCTTTATTCTTATATCTGAATAATAAATAAAATAATTTATTTTTTAATACACATATATGCGTACAAACATAGATAACCAAAGCGATCTTATAAGAATTCGCTAAAAATTTATTACTGATATTGACTCTAATCGGTATTAAATGTTTATAATGATTTATATGCATATGTATACACCATACATGCAATTATTAATATTACAGAAATAGTTATAAGCCTTCGTTTGTTATTTTTGGTCATTTTAGGATCAATTATTAGATGAATTTTATAATGAGATATCATTTAAAAATTCTAATTCATCATTTATAAATGTGAATTGTTAATTTTATTATTTTTTCTTTTTTTACATACATTTTTTTTATATTTCTACATTTTCTTTGATTGCTTCACAAGTATTAAAAATCCTTATCCTCTTATATTAGTACAAATATTATTTTCAATTTAGTAACTTATGTAATCGATTAAACATACAACAACGTGTTAGAATTTTTTTTTACATTTACATAATATCATAATTTATAACGCATAACATCTTTTTTAACTTTTAATCTTTACCTTTGCGCCTTATTTACCTACATGTTTATCTTATATTTTCTCATGAATCATATTCTTCCTGCGTATCTCTCCATTATCTTTTAACCCTATATTACTGACTGATATTATTATCTTATTTGTTGTTTTTTTTTCTTTTTACATAGCTTTATATATATATTTTTTTTTATTCCAGATCCTGCAGTCTATCACTTCAAAAGTTTTAAACTTACTGATGTCGTTTTTTTTTGTTTTTTTTTTTTTTTTTTTTTTTTTTTATTTTTCTTCTTTTGTATTTTCTGATTGACAAAAGTCTTTCGTTTCTTTGTAAAATTATCTGTGATTTTGTCAAGTTTATATTCCTTCATTGCTCTTTTTATAAATCCTATATTTATTCAATCCTCCACTTTTTATACACAACTCTAACTTTGTTGCCTATTTTTAATGATTTTATTGATTAAGTCCGTTAATTCTTTGATTACGCATAAATAAGGCCAGCTGCTTTTGTCCATTTTTGTTATTTCCAAAAAGTAATTTTATTCCCGATTTCTTATACCTTTCTCCAGCCAAACCCTTCCCGCCTTCATTCCTTATATATATCCTGATGTATTTGCATTTGAACCCAACATGATATTTGTAAATATAAATCTATTTTTTGTCTTTTTTCTTTTCTTTTAAATATATTCCGACCTTGCCTGCCTCCAGCTTCCGTATATATCTTTTTGTCTTTGCATCTAAACTCAACTTCATATTTTAAATCTGCCTTTTATTATTTTTACATATATCTATTCTGTTTTATAGGCAGGTCTTAGCTACGTACGTGCAATATAGTTTATTTATGTAGTCCATGAAAAATAATATTTAATTTAAACTTTCTGCATTAGCTCTTTTGCTTGAGCCTAAAACTGCTTTGACTGCCCATTGCACCCTATATGTGGCTTTTTCTGTGTGCCACGATAACTTTATATTAAGAACCACACTCCTGGCTCCACCAGTCCATGTCGTGTTTAAAACTTCGAATGCCTCCAATTGAAATTGGAAAAGATCTGTTTGTATCCTTTCTTATTCCTAAAAATGAAGATGTTTTTTTTGTGCTTACTTCCAGTACATTTTTTGTACTATATTTATCTCAGTCTTTCTGCATGGACTTATTGTCTTTTTATTGCACCTAAAACGACGTCATCAGATAATTTAAGACAGTAAATTCTTAGTTTGTCTACTGTTTCACATTCTGTATTATTATATATCCCCACATCGTATATAGTCTCTATAAATAGACTTAAAATTACCAAGCTACAGAGGCACTCTTGCCTAACAATTTTTTTTTTTTTTTTTTTAATTTGTTAACCCCCGACCGTAATTATCAGTTTTTTGGTACATTTTTGGATTTTTTACAACATTTAACAAATTTTTATACTTATCTCTCTCATATATAATTTGACCCGAAACATTTCTCTATTGATGTTGTTAAATTCTGTTTTGAAGTCTACCAAAACAGCATATAATTGATTGCCCATTTTTCCTGTTTTATTTTCAATCAAACTATTTAGTACAAAAGTATGGCACCTTGTTCTTCTTTTTAATCTGATGCCAGCCTGACTCCCTTTTAATGTTTTGTACTCCTCTACCTATTTTTTTACTTTTTCAACGATTATAATTGCTAATAATATGAATGCTTTATTTAAAAACGCCACTCTTCTGCAGTTTTAACGTACTTCTACTCCTTCTCTGGCTTGTAAATTTGATAGATTCTTGCTATTTCCCACTTTTCCATAGTATGTGTGTTAGTCTTCAAGCTATAAATAATGTTTTTGAATTTTATCATCCAAAATATTTGCAGATTCTTAAAACAGTTTTCCATCATTCTGTCTTATTCTGTGACTTTTTATCTTTTTGCACGTTACATAGACATTTTTTCATTCAATAATAGATATATCCTTGTAAAATCTTTTTTAGCATTGCTGCTGATTCCAATTCTCCTGTATTTGTTTTCCGTATAACATGTATCATTGTTGTCCCTTGACAAATTTTTAAAATTATCCTTTCATGCCTCTTTTCTTATTTTCATCCCTCTTTTTTTTCTGTTTTAATTTTTTAATTGCTCTCCGAAGGTCAATTGAATTTTGCTTTCTGCTACTTTTTCTAGTTTTTTCAGGTTTGTTTAATTTTTTTATCTCTTATTAATCTATTTATGCATTTTACGTTAGCCTTTAATTCTATCTTTACTCTCTCTTTTTTTTTTGGTATTGGATAAATTTATTTATATTCTATATTTTTGCGTAATTACTGTGGAATCGTATTAATTAATTTGCAATGATTTGTAACATTATAGATTTTTTCATTTTTAGTTATTCTGCTACCTGTGTAAGTACATTACGTAACCTGTCCTTTTTTAAAATATTTATTCCATATGTTTTTTTGCCTACCTACGCACTTTACTTGCCTATTTTTCAATTATTTATATTTATAAGATATATTATTTTAATAGCTATCATTTGAATACATAAAATTTCTTATAGTAATAATCGCTTCATCTCTTATTCATTGAACAAGCTTAAAATGTCTTTATTATACATTTGAAAAAATGATTATTGAAATATATTCTAATATTTTTTTATTTATAATCATTTTAATTTTTTCTTGCTGTTTGAGGGGGTTTTTTGGGCAAGGAACGGCGAGTCCTCCCTTTTATACACAAGTCTCCGCTACGTATGTGTAATGTAAGTTTATCGTTTGTACCATGAAAAATAATATTTGATTTAAACTTGCTACTTCATCTCTTTTTCTCAAGCCTCAAACTGCTTTGACCGCCCTTTAAACCCTACCCGACATTTTTTCTCCGTACCACGAAATTTTTTTTTATGAGAACCACTATTCTATGTCCATGTTCTAGTTTTAAACTCCCAATGTATCCAGTTATGATTGAAATATATCTTTTTTCGTCCCTTATTTATTCCTAAAACATTTTTTCTTGTTTTTCTTTTCAATTCCGGTATATTTTTTATACTTTGTTTATTTAAGTCCTTCCGCGTATGATTTCTGTCTTTCAAATGCTTATTGCCTTAAACCACGTCTTTAGATAATTAAAGACAGTAAATTTAGAGTTTGCCTGCTGTTACACCTCCTGTATTATTTTGGATCCACTTATCCCCTATTTAGACAAGTAAACTTATAACTACCAGGCTTTATGATCACCATTGCCTTTTCTCTTTCATAGTTTTCAATAAATTTATTATCCCCTGACCGTAATAACCTGCTTTTTTTGTATATTTTTAGATTCTTTTAAACGCTTTTGTTATTTTTATACTTATTTCTCTTAAATTTTTGCATATAATTAAATTATTTAGTACATAAATATGGTATCATATTCTATGGTATCTTGCATGTTACATTTAACTAGCTACTTTTCTGTAGTTTTAAAGTACGTCTCCTTCTTCCCTGCCTTGTGAATTTGATAGATTCATGCTATTGCCCACGCTTCGATGATATGTGTGTTAGTCTATATGCTATGAAGTTTGTTTGTCAAATCAATAGTCTATATTATTTGTAGATTCCTGAAACAGTTTTCCATAATTCTGTTTTCTCCTGAGTCTTTTCTGTTTTTTATTTTCCGCAAGGCGTTTTTTTTTTAATGATGGATATATTCTTGTAAAAAATTACCCTCTTAAGCGCCATAGCGCAAATTCTTGGCATAAATAATGCCAAGAGAAACTTTGAAACCTCCAAGAGTAGTATTTTGCGTGTAGATATTTGAATGCATCAGCAGAAAAGCTTATCTTACCGCTGATTCCAGAAATTTCTTAAGATCTATAACGATACATATAAAATCTATCTCCCTAAGATCCTAATAATACTTTCCGTTTCAATGTATAGGATAATTTCGAGACTCTTGTACGTTTAATAATAAACTATTGGTGTACGATTATGAATATCGTTGTTCTATCTATTATTATTAATTGCTACATAATAAATTTTTATAAAAGTTGGTTTTTAATATAGGTATTTGTATACTTGTAAGAAAGTAATAGTGTTGTCAAAATTTATTACGAAAGGAAAAACATGTTTGGGAGAAAGCTGGGGGAAGGTAGGGAGGAGTCTGATGGGGAGCTGAGGGGCAGCTGGTGGTAGTGGGGGGGGGGGGAGCTAGCTCAAATTATTTGAGGTAATATTTCACGGTAAAAAGAAGCGAATTTTACCTTTTTTGGGGGAGGAGCTGAGAGAGAGCGCGGGGAGTGGGTGGGATCTAGTACTTACCCTAAAACCATACAACTGTATAATATAGGAAGATAATATAAGATAAATATATATATATATAGGATTATTTTCATGGCTTCTGGACGTATAATCACAAATTTTTGGTGTGCAATTATAAATATCATTATTCTATTTATTATTACTTATTTTTGCATGATTAATTTTCATAAAAGTTTGCTTTTTACGAAAGAAGAGTTATTTACCTGGTCCTCAAGTGATCGCTGATAAATTTTCGCTTATTCTCCGTTTGCTTTTTTTATAGGTGTTTGTATACTTATATGGAAGTAATAGTGTTGTGAAAGCTTATTACGAAAGGAAAAAAACGTTTGGCGGGGAGCGAGGGGGGGGGGGAGTCTAGTAGGGAGCTGAGGGGGAGCTGGGGGAGCGGGGGGAGAGTGAGGGGAGCAGGAGGGGTCTAGCTTAAATTATTTGAGGTCTTATTTTACGGTAAAGAGAAACGAATTTTATCTTATTTTGGGTGGGAGCTGAGGGGCAGCGGGGGGAGTGGGGGACAGCTCGTACTCACCCTAAAGCTATACAACTATATAATATAGAAATATATGTAAATATACATATCTATAAATATATATATATATATATATACTAGTTAGGCTTTGTTTACCTGCGCGCTTCGCGCACCAAGCCCCCACGTAATGATCGTTACATTTTGCGGAAATCCGATAAAACTATAATTCATAATATATTTTAAAAAATTTTAATTATTTTATCTAATGATTCAATCAGTTATACTTTTCAATTTTTTATTAATTTGTCATCACCTAATAGTCAAGACTTTTACAAACTAATTTTTGTTATTTATGAAAATTTACTTTTTTCTTTGCGCATCATCTATATACATTCTCAGAATAATAATAAAACTTTTAAAATAACAATTTCCATAGGAAAAACGATTATTTATGTTATGAATTAAATTACTGATTCCCGTGTTACTAGGATATTTAGTAAACTTATATTTAAAAAATGATCTATTTGATGCAATTGCAGAGAATCTACATAAACTCAGTTTTCGATTGAAAACTATACAGAAAAATCGTAACAAACAGATTTAAAATAAATATATTAAGATAAAAAAATATTTGTATTTATACTATGTATAATAGTTAATAAATACATATACTTAATTGAAATTTTTTCTGTGCGTTTTAAATAATTTAAGAAAAATTTGAGAATCTTTCAATGCAAGTTAAGATAAAAAATATACATTCTTTTATTGTATCATAAACTTCATGTCATCATAGGTGTGATATAGTCGATAGAGTTTGTTTACTGATCTAACCTTTTCTTCTTTAAAACTCTTTTTTAATAATTGACTACGATTGTTGAAAACTTTACACAACTGAATTTTTTTTGTGTCATATTTACTTAGAGAACGAATTTTTCTCCAAATACAGGTATATATACTTATTGTAAAAATGTTCATACAATAGGTTGAAAATAAGAGAAATGTTTCGATAGAGTTTTCATGCAAGATTTTTTAAATAAGTTTGTAAAGTAAATTAGCCATGTTTCAAGTTAAAACAATTATAACTACCTTAAAAAAGATTATTAAATTGGTAGAACGACAATAATAATTATAGAAAAGATGAATTTCAAACAAGAAGATTTTTTTTCATTTGAACTGGTAGAGTGATTTTTATCGTGTGTATAATACATTTCATTGGGTATAAATTCTGCTGTGCTTATGGTAACTCCCTTGGGAAAACATTCGGAATGAAATATGTTGCATTTGATGATATTAATCCTCTGAATCTAATGGTGTCCTTGTTTATACCCCGAGTGGGTCAAAATCTAGAGATATCGTAGCTTAAAATTGTACCATTTAACATAAGCTTGTACGGAAAAGCATTAATAAATAAGCCGTAGAAGCATTTTGCGACTTAAAATAAAAAACCTGAGTAGACATTTAATGATGTACTTGGAGAAAAAGTTCTATTCTTCAATTGTGTTTTGGAAAATGCTGGTAACGGGTCGTTTTTAAAAGATGTTTGCCAAGAAAGATATGAAAATCAGTTTCATGGTTATCAGACAGACACTTGCAGCATACCGACACTGCTGTACGTAAATACATTTATACATATATATACAAGCCAAACTCTCCCACTTGACTGGAGCAGTAGACAAGGGTCCTACCTTAAAGATATTTCAGCCACGATTATAGGAATAGGAACAGTTTAGAGTCCATCAGAGCCCCTTCAAACGTTTCTTATAGACATATTCCTGGTCATTTCTATCAGCTGATTGCAGAGAAACAAATTGCGAGACCTTCCAAAGATATGTATGGCGCAGTTAGAAAGGTAATGAAATTTTTAATTTATGTTAGTCATAAGCCACACCTTATTTTCCGTCCACCATGAGAACGTATAGACGCCCCCTACAAAGACTAGCTCTATTCAGATTTTTGAAAAAAGATCTTTTTCCGAATAACATGCTATGAACATTAAAACTCTTAATACATCAAAAATTGTTACAGAATATCCTTAAAGGCTTTGACAAACAACATGTCAGGTTAAAATTCATTTTAAATTATTAGTGTTGCTGTGACGCTATTCGGAAAAATGTCATTTTTTCGAAACTCTGAATCGAGCTAGTCTTCGTAAGAGGCGTCGATATATATTAATGGTTTTTCCGCAACTTTTTCAAATCCATTTAAAAACCTGACCAACTTGTGGACTCCGAGCTCGGAGTTGGGTAAGGTTAGTTAAAGGGCGCTGAAATTGATTCAACAAAAAAAAAATTTTTTTATGAATTTTTCATGAATTATTTATTTTTCATCACTACGGAAATGGAATGTAAGTATGTGTAAAGGAACTTTTCTTTTTTTAATGAAAATAAAAGTTGGTAAAAAAATTTTAAAGTATTTATAATGCTCTTAAGGAAACTCTAGCGGAAGGAATGCGGGGGTCATAAGTAGTTTTTTTGAGAAATGAAAACCCTTGGATTCCAACGGTGTCCTTATTTACCCTCCTAACCATGGAAAATTTCGAGGTATTTTCTCTCTAAACTTGCACATTATACACAGGCTATTATGGAGAAACGTGAAAACATCGTAATCTTCTAACTGTAATCAACGAGTTGCATATGAAAACCCTGGATGTTTTATAGAAAAAAGCTCCAACTTTTCGATGGTACCTCGCATAATATGGGTACCCGTTAAGAAATTCAATATATTTTAAAGAGTATTGATTAAGTCGTAGTATTTACCATACAAATCATCATATATATGATGGTCCAACGAAAGTAAAAACCAACCCAATCTTTTCGGTTTGTGCTGGTTGTTTTTGGGTTGGTATCACTACTCGCTGAAGCCACTTTAAA
The DNA here is from genome assembly GCA_030522625.1 of Copidosoma aretas. NCBI lineage: Eukaryota > Metazoa > Arthropoda > Insecta > Hymenoptera > Encyrtidae > Copidosoma > Copidosoma aretas. The sequence continues at coordinate 16,714 of JAPYYV010014547.1, forward strand.
AGACATGACGTTACATGAATGTTAAAAAAATTTTAATCCTAAAAAATCGCAATGTATCCGAGATAAAGTTGAGTTTCCGAGGAAAAGACGTTAAAAAAGGGATTTTCCTAGCTGATAAACTTTTACAAGATGTAACTATCAATTTCATGGCAGACATTTTCAATGTTCATAGAACGTTTTAATAATTTTTATACACATCGTTATAATGTTAGAGAAATAACATTTTTTCAACGCTTTAAAAACGTTCGGTGCTATTATGGTAATAATAGACTTAGTGTAAACATCAATAAACTATCCAGATGGTTCTCGATAATATAATTTTTCATCTCTAAATATATTGTATTTATTATGATTCAATTAAGAAAAATTTTTTATTTGTTGCAGATTACGCTAATTGTTGATAAATATTGCCTTTTTAATTATTTATATTTAAATATAAAGTTTTGTCTTTTAATATACGCAGGAAGACTAACTCAACGATTCTTACTTTATTCTTCTATTATGATAGAACATAATCGTTAAAGTTTTTTGGGAAACAACCAAAAACAATTTAGAATTGAATGTTACGAAGGCTCACTTGATGCAGTAGCTAACAGCGCTTATATTTCTCAAAATTTTGAAAAAAAATGTTGCAAATCAAGATGCGATGGCTATAATAAGAAAGTTTGGCAGACCAGATTTATTTATAACAGTTACTTGTCATCCATAGTGGAAAGAATTAAAATTATCTTTAAAACAATTTCCATAAAATACAACACCAAATAATGTACTAAATATAACTGTAAGATTGTTCCACACTAAATTACAATCTATTTTGGATGACATTGTTAACAAAATATTTTCAGTCCAGTATTGGCTTACAGTAATACAATTAAATTTCAAAAATGTGGCTTACCACATGCTCATATCCTTATAACATTGTATCCTGATAACAAAATAGTAACACCTCAAGATATATGCACTTCAAACTATGTACAGCAGATGGTTTATGTTATGGTTAACAATGCATTTTGATAATTGGGAATTATTGTCTTTTTTTTTTAAGTTAAGAACAGGGGAGCTCAGTCTTTTCGTGGTTACGTAGGGCTAATACCAAAAGCCTTTCTATTAACATTTCCTTGCTTGAACTAAATAATTAATTTGGTTTTTATAAAAGATATATGAGTAATTCTTTTACAAATCGAACGCATTTTGACCTTCACCTCCGTGATTCGGCTAAAAATTTTTTTTCAGTTTCTATATTAAAAATAAGAGATATGTGTCCGAGGAATTTTTTTTTATCGCCTATTTTCAATTTTATAAGTTATAACAAATTTCATAATAGTGGTTGGTGACTCATTTTAAACAATGTATAGCT
>JAPYYV010014551.1:0-12578 GCA_030522625.1 Copidosoma aretas
CCCCCCCCCCCCCCTCCTCCAGATGTACTGCAATAGCGAGATTCGCGTGCGCGTATGAGGTGGAGGTCCGACTACTACAGCCTCCTGCGCGGGGAGTTTCTGGTTTCCATTTTACTCTTTTTCCTCTTTTTCCTCTTTTCGGCTCGTTTTGATACCTTTTGCCTTCCCTTTTTGCCGTGTACGTCTTTGAGCGGTGAAAGTTCTCCGGTTAGCCGAGAATCGGGGCAGAAGATGACTCTGGGTGCAGGTCGGCTTCGAGTTGCGCGGAGTGATTATATATGCTGAGCGTGCTGTTGTAAAACGAAAAATCCCTACGCTTTTCGAAATTCGTTCGAAAGAACGATGCCGCTGCTTGAATCTACGAAATGTGAATCAGGGGGAAAGAAGGTAATAACTCAAGTAGATAATACAGACGGTAATAAACTTAGCCGAGCTGAATAAAAGGTAGTAACTCAGGCGAGATCATAAAAGGTACTAACAAAAATAATGTATAAAAGGTTACGAGTTGAACGGGATCGTAAAAAGTAACTTCGTATAGCCTATGGCAATGTGGATGTGGTTGTAGTATGAAACTGAAATATCTCAACTGTCATCTATTATCAATCGTCCGAATAATTTATTCTGCTAACAACATTCTAACACTTGTGCCAGCGGCGAGTGAAGTTAAGATGGAGAAAAGAGGGAATTTTTACTGTACTCTGAATTCCAAACAATGTTCGTTTCCACGAACCAAATTGCAGCTCGCATGATTTTCAGAATGAGCTTCTTGTATGTTCACGGATAAGTTCTGCCCCCTCCGCTAGTCAGTATTACGCTGATGAGTGTTCAGGACAGTTGCGACCCTGATATTCCTATTCAAATACACCAATAGTACACCTACTTCCGTTGAAGCTCTGAACTAGTCCAAAGTTACAGGCGAACCCAGCTACTTGCATATGACGCATTGGATGATAGCTTTGATAAATCAGTTAATTGGAATAGAGTGTCTGATAAATTCATTAAATTAATTTAATACATTTTTAGCTTCAGCCATACAATATGCAAGCAATAATTCATGCAACGTACGCAAGTACATCGAGAGCCACCCTCGATAATCCCGTCTGAGGTATATTACCTTTTTCCCTCCGAAGCCACGATTTCCCCTCCGTAATAATAATTATATAGCCCGATGCATTTTTATCTGTTTACCTTCAAAGTTTCGTCGGCTTTGACGGAATTTTCGTACCCCGTCGGCCCTGGATGAATCTCATTAGGCTACTACGATAGTCGAATCTCGTTGGGTATCCGCCCTCGTTATATTCCCTTTTTCCTGCACCGGCTAGCCTTTGCGAGGCGCCTTTCTTTTGTAATTACTTCATCGCTCGGGGGAAAGGAAAGAGCCGGAAGGGAGGATGGAAGGAAAAAAAAAAAAAAAAACAGCAATAAAATTAATGTCTTTTGGTACGACGTCCGAGCCGGTGTACGGTGGAGTGAAAGCGAAAGAGATTAATGAGCTTCGGGTGCTCGTTTCGCCTAGCTTTTGTGTATTATATATACACCGGGTTGTTGTTTACGGCAGTGCGAGACGGTAATAAGAGCGGCGGGTTTGAGGAAAACTCGATCGGGCAGCGTTACTTTTTTTTTTTTTTTTTTTTTTTTTTTTTTCTCTTCCATCCCTTTTTTTTTTTTTTTTTTTTTTTTTTATTAATCCAGTCGCTTCTGCAACCACAGCTCACGATCACAGTCGGTAAACGACGATTCGGCTATACTCATACGTTACTCCGTTGAGGAGAGGTTCGTTCGTTTTATTCTCTAGTGCAGTGTTCAAAAGACTCACTATACTGTACGGAAAGTTATTGGTAAGACGTTCTTGAAATACTTCAAAGTTTCGTTTCTCATACGTTCGATAAAAAGTCCTTACTGTCTGTTTATTCAGAAAAAGTTCTGACCTTAACTTGAAAACTATACTGCACAAAAGCCTAGACTGATGATCGTTTTGTGGATCGAAAAACAATTTGGCGATGAATATTGAAAAACAGTTGATCGTACTTTCAAACGAAGGGGTCGATGTACAATCAGCAAAATGTATGCGCCTCCTCCCAAGTAAGTGCAAACTTCACCCGTATACGGACACAATAAAAACGACGACCCACCTATTATTGCACGGCCTCTAGCTTTAGCGTCTCGTAAGCAAGATAATAGGAGGTACCCATTAAACAGATCCAAAGCGAGATGCGCGAGCAAGGCGTCTTGCCCAACGCAGCAGTACAGAAGCAGCAGCAGCAGCAGCAGCAGCAGCAGCAGCAAAGACGTTTCCCGTGACTACGACGACGACGACGGTACACTCGTACATTACAGCTCGTCTGCAGCGTTTGAGGCGGTTAGCTCGTGTCCGCTAACGAACCCATTGTGGTCGAATGCGGCTGCGTACATGTGTGCATGTACATATACCTATACATGTGCCGTAGAGACACATAGAGAGAGAGAGAGAGAGAGAGCACATCGATGCGGCACTACTGTGCTGCAGTAGCCGTGCCGCGGGTGCTAATGTTTGTTCTGCTAATTCCCAAGTATTATTCGCGGCTTTGCCGACTGCGGCCGGCTGCCCGCTTCCTACTCTGCCGTGTACGCACGGCTCTTCGGATTAATGTCGAACTGTGCAGTTCACGTCTGCGTCCTCGTACCCGTTCCCCGGTGCGCGTGTCCGTGCGGCTATCCAGGTAAGGCTCTGGGATTATTATGCGAACGCGGGGGTGGTTGAATTATCTATTTGTCGGTCTTTTTTTTGTTTTTCTCGAGCAGGTGTCCCTGGTCTCGAATTCTCGACGGGGCACGTTTGATGGAACAATTTGCGCGCGTCAAAAAGTACTCGGAAAATATTCCCACCGAGTTTAGAGGCGATTCACTGCCCAATGGTCGAGTCGAGGTATCATTTGGTCGCGGGGTCTTATCTGAGAAATTGACTCATTACAAAGAAATTAAATCTTCGCGGAACCAGCAGAGGGATTTCGATGAAATTGCAACAAAAGTAATGTTTTTGCGTTGAGATCGTGATGATGATTAGAAATGTTTGGCTAAAATGTACAATCGTTGTTCGAGATCTTTTTTTTTTTCGGTGTTGGAGCTTTTTAAAAAAGAACCGACAAAAAAATCGTAATTTTTTCCCACTCGCGTCATCCACGATCACGCTCGAGTCGAGCCAATAACCCGAGAAAAGTAACGTTCCCACGCCCGAAAGTGAAAAAAAGGGCGAAGTCAGGGAGAAAAAAAAAAACCGACCCAAGGAGAGCGAGAGCTCGAAACGGGGCAAGCAAAGACTCCCGGCCGTGGCGAATAATTCATCCGATTGCCCCCCGCGCTTGTGTTCGGCCACAGCCCCCTCTCGCGGGCGCGCGAAACTCGCGGTAATCTAGTTTGACGGCTCCTCCTCCTCTCGAGTTCGACGTAAGCGCGGCTAATGCCGCGAGTAAAGTCATTTATTTCGCCCCGACTGGCGCCTCTTCCTCCTCGCGCCGGGGCCGCTGCTCGCCCGGGACTCGATTACTCATTATATCCCCGGGCGCGTCGGCCGGGATAAGAAAGCTCGACCTTACACCTTTATCACGGTGTGTACATGCATATACGTGTGCATGCACCTTTTAACGCGGCTGGGCGCATACACAACCGCATCCCGCGCGTCGTCGTTTGTTTCAGTTTCGGCCGAACTTTGGCCGGGGGACGATAGCGTTGGGGGCAGTACGCGGGCGATAAATCGATGCCGGGCTTGGTGTTGTTGCTGCTGCTGGCGGTCCCCCGGTTTTATGCGCCCTCGCTCGCGGAACAGACTCGGGGCGGCCGAGTTTCGCGCGTGCTCGGGCAGATTTTCGCGTGGCACGCCCGTGGGAAAATGTTCACCCGGAGCGCGAACGAGGTGTAACGAGTCCGCAAACGTTTGCTCCGATTCGCTTTGGTAATGAACGAACGCCGCTTGATGTTTATAATCCATGATTATTCATCCGCGCTGGAATTATGCACGTACAGCGCGAGGAAAAACTCGTTCGGCGAGGCTCCTTCGTAAATATAGGCGAAGAAAAAAAATATATCTACCAGACACGAACGCGGCGCGGCGGAAGGAGAGAAAAAGGGGGCGGCGGGGAGCGGGGCTGAAATATGAATGCATTATCACCGGCTGAATATCGCCGGCTCCTCCGAAATGTATTCGAGCTTAATGCACCGGGACCCCTGAATATAGTGTGCGCAGCTGTACACGTATATATTTCGACTGCGATTCTTGCTTCGACTGTACCGAAGCGCAAACATTTTTTGCCCCCGAATATCATTAAGCTTGATTTTAATGAAACTTCGGCCGGGCTCCGCCGTCCTCCCTTCTGTTTTTCTTTTTCATTTTCACGCGTTGTTATGTATTCCCGGCGAGCGGCCCGTCCTACTTCTTTGCTGAGAAATATATAAAGATCGATGACACCATACACAGCTCGCGGCTCTGATGAACGTCGGAACATATTTCCGAGTCATTATTAAAACCCCGTTTTTGCCGAGGGAAGGAATAAATCGACCTTGAAACGAATAAAAATAAGAAAACCAACGCAATCCAGCATCAAAGCAGCCCGAGCACTGCGGAGAAGCACTCTGAGACAGAAACTGGAGATATTCGACGTTTCGAGAGGCGAGGTGAGAAAAGAGAGAAAAAAAAAACCTCCTCGCGCCTAATGGCATCTGGTAGTGCAAAAGCCTGGAGATCCTAAACAGAAGCTGCAGGGAGAGCGTCTTTACTCGAGCATCGTGTGTAACTGTGTACATGTGTGTATACATCAGAGGTATCGTCTTGAAGAGCTTGCACAGAGCCGGCTCGTCTTTTTCGGCTAGTCAAGCAGTGTGGATAGCACGTAGTACTACTTACTCTAATGACACCTTGTGTACTTGTACGTACGTACATACAAGCCTGTAGAGGGTCGTAAAGTAAAGATGCAGCGTCTGGTATTTCAAAGAGGGAAAATATCGCCTAAATGACTGAGGTAATTGAAAGCCACGCAAATATTTGGTTTTTCAGATATTGATGAATCGTTTTCATCTTTATCTAGGTTATTTTTAGTTCTATTACAAATTATCATCATGCGATCAATTGAATCGTTGATGGATTGGTTCTATTCCTTTTTTCAAATATGGTATACAGAGTCAATCAGAAGCTTGAAAATCACCACTGCCCCGTTTAATCCTCGTACACCTATACTACCCAGAGTCATTTAAAAATCCTGCGCCGCTCGCAATCACCCGAAACCGAAATTCTCGATGCTCGATTCCCATCACGGCCAAACCAAACGCGCATTATACACGGCTATAATTGTTCACGCCCCATAACTCACGGAAAAAAATGAATATCCCTCGCGAAATTGTCCGAACGTCCGACAATAGCACCGGACACCATACATCCGCGCGGAACTCTGCGAATTTTCGTGTACCGACGACAATCGGCAATAGATTCGCTCCGCGAATTCCGCGAATTCGCCCTGGTTTCTGGATGAAAAAAATGGTTGTCGTTGTCGTCGTCCTGGTAACAACGGGATTCCAGTCCCCTTCCTCTCGCTTTTACGAGCGTCATTGGCCGTAATGCACAGAGAACCGGCCTCTCTCTTTCTCTCCCCCCCTCGTCGGCGCTATTACATATTCCATATACCGCATCGAAGAGAAATTCCTCCCGATTGCGTATACGCCGGGGAGGAGGCGACGGAACTAAAACGCCGGGGGTCGGGAAAAAAACAGCTCCCCACGGTTTATTACAGCGCGGCTGCAGAACGAGAAACGCCGATGTTTTTTTTCCCGATCCTACGCATCTCGCCTCCCCCTTTATTTCTCCGCTGTTCCGTTCGTGTGTATAAATAGACGGACCCAGAAGTCGTGCCGATAAACGATCGTCGAATCGCGCGCATTTACCGCCCGCGGAGCCGCACCGTTGCTTCGTTGATGGCAATTAAGGCCACTGGAACAAAAAACGGCGGGAGAAGGAAAAAAAAAATTCCACCGGCGCGCCGCACCAGACGCGATAGAGTCGCGCCCGAAAATAAACGCAGCACGCGCCCCGAGAGATAGGCCCTCTCGACTCGCTCCCGTACAAGAAGCCCCGGGGCTCTTACCTCGCTCTATTCCCGTTCCCCCCCGTCCTTATCCGCGCTCCTCGCGCGGTGTGATTAAATTTTTAATTCACCCCTCTCGCGCGCCCACACGCTCGTACGCGCGCAGATGAAGGCGGATGGAAATCAGAGTTTTCCGCGCGAGCTCGAGTGCCGCTGATGAAATAATTCAAGTGCTGCGCATACATATACATATACATACGCACTCGCGCGCGCTACGCCGGGAATTAATTTTAAAGGACGCAGCGTTGTAATTTTCCTCGGCCGGGCGAAACGGTAGAATTCACGCGCGTGTACGAGTACAAAGCTCGCTTAGGCATCTAATACGGCTGCGCAGGGGAACGCGCAGCCCAATGCGCAGCCCAATGCGCAGCCCAATGCGCAGCCCCGAGCGATCGTACCTCCGTTGACAGAACGAGGGAGCGATTCGCGTACTCGCCGCTAATTTACCACGAAAGTAACGATCGAACGTGGCGCCGCGGCTCACCTTGAACCCCAAGTCCCGGCCCCAAACGCAGCAGCGCCCGGACGGAGAAGACGCGCGAATTCCGATCCCGAAACAGCTCGCCGAGCCACGACGACGACGACGACGCGGTGTAATCCCCCCATCGTCGCGGACTCGGCTAAAAATACTCCCCGCGCGGGGGCCACCTTGCACTCTGCTGCAGAGCGAAACAGAGACCTCGCTCCGTAAAGCGGAGAGAGAGAGAGAAGCGACAACCAGGAGAAAGCAAAACAGCGCGCTGCCGTACACCAGCCCAGGGGGGGGAGGGAGTCTTGATGCTAGCAGGGACAAAAAGGCGAGCGGAGAGCCAGCGGAGTAGAGGGAGGAGGAGGAATTAGAGACGCTCGCGAAGAATCGCGCGCTGCTGCTGCTGCTGCGTCAAAGACTAAATGCGACGCGTCGTCGCTGAAAAGGAGCAAGACGACTACGGCCAACAACAGCGACGACGCCGACCGTGTACTTGTACCAACTGTTATGCGGAGGCTGCAGGCAGGCTGGAGGTGGAAAGAGAGACGCAGCAGTGCGCAACAGAGGGAGGGGGGGGGGGGGGGGGGAGGGCCCCGCTGTATAGTGCATCCCGAAAAGAGGGGAAACTATAACGCACCCCGTAGGAGAGTCGATGTGCACCTGAGGAGCTCGCACACACCTATATATATACGTAGGTACATCCGCTGCTACGCGGAGGTGGTGGATAGATGGGCAGGCCGCACCGGGAGGGAGAGAGAGACGCGCCCGAGCGCGCAGGCGTGTGTTACGCGTTTTCCCTCCTCCTCCTCCTCCGCGCTCTCGGCCGTCAGATCGGAGAGACCGGCACAGCCAGCGCGCAGCAGAGGAGCGGCGGTACAGCCACGCGCGAGCCGCACGCCTCCTCCAATCGGCGCTCTACCGCCGACTGGGACGCGCGCGTGCACCGGTCGGCGTGCTCGTCGTGTCCTTTGAATTTTGGCGTCGGACGGACAAAAAATCGAACAAACGCACGAGAAAGAGATGGCCGAGCTCGGTTTCAGTGATCGCGAACTTTGTTGCTGCTGTTGTTGTCGTTGTCGTCGGCGTAGCGAGCTCGCGAGCTTTCGCGCCCGGTCATCCGTCGCCGTCGGCCCGAGCTCGCTGTTGGAGCGCCGCGCGTCCCAGTTGCGGAAGAACAAGTGCCCAAAAGATATTATTGTTTAACAAGAATCGAGACTGTTGGGCTCGTTGTGCCGTTATCCTACGAGCTACGATTCATTGGTGATGGATGTACTACGGAAATACTACACGAGGAACGTACAAGGGGAACTGCGTATGTTGTCTGTATACGCGTGCAAGGACCGGGACACATCGAAATAGAGTACCTACGTAATAAGTTAAGCATTAACAAGGAGACCACCTCTGCGTTGATACGCAAACATAAATACATATATTGATATAGATGGATACGTCAAAGTTTTGTTATTAGAGAGAGAGAGAGAGAGAGAGAGAGAGAGATATCTGTTGTTTAGCTGTTTGTTGATTAGATGACCGATAGATAGTGAAAAATATATATGTTACATCGTGTATACGTGTAGTTATGACGAGTTGAAGAAGATATAGTATGCTATAGAATATATAATTGGAAAAACAAACGATAAAACAAAAAGATTGCAGTGCAGGATCAAGAATTTTCAGATGATACAGGAGAAACGGGGCAAGATAACGCGTACGGGTATCGATAAATCAGAGGACCGACCGCGTGTGCGTGCAGCAAAAAAAGAGACAAAACAAGCGACCCGGACGAAAAGGCAGGTGGGGGAGTGGGCGGCCGTGTGTTTTCTTCCCTCCGTTCTTATCTCTCCTCCGCCGAAGAACAACACACGGCAGCGTCTCGAAAGTGCGGGTCTGTTTGTTCCCACCCCACCTACCCTGTGGCCCCATAACAGCAAATAACGAGCACGGAAGAACGTAAAGAAAAGAAAAAAGGACCACCCCACCTCGAATCATTCGATAAAGGAGCAGGGGCACGCTGCGCTGTTTTTTTTTTTTTTTTTTTTTGGGGGGGGGGGCAATTTACCGAGGACGGCCCTTCACGTACGCGTCTCTCGATCGCGTCCGCTAAGGAGGCGCAGAGGGAAGGGGACCTTGGAAGAACGCCAGAGGAATTTCCAGACAAACGAAGCGGAAAAACAATTATACGCCTCGTCGATGTATACGTATAATGTATATAATGCCCGGCGTTCCCCCGCTGTAAATCAGGCGCGCTGCCTTTACTTTCCTGACTCGTGGTACCCCCCCCCCCCCCCCCTCATCCCTCTCTCCAGGTGTAACGTTTTATTAGCCGTCCGCTCCGACAATAACGGCAAAGACTCGAAGTGAAAGATTACTAAAAGTGCATCGGTATGATGAATATGTGTGCGTGCAGTGAAGATTAGTGTTTCGTTGTAACGTTAGTGCGGTACAATACAATTATTGTGGGTTAAAAGTTCCTCGGTCGGCCATTTAACAATCGGATACGCATGACGCTGCCGCGCGCGGGAGGCCACAGGCAGACAACAGCGATATAGCTCTGTTACATTGATGACGAAAAGAACAACGATAGCAACGACAAGGTGCGCCTGAGCTAATCGGTAAGGGGTAGCGAGTAGGGCCAAATGGGCGAGCCAAAACCCGAGGCGCCGCCGCAGCCCACAGCCGGCGGAGTCAAGCAGAAGCCTACCACCCTGAACCTAACCTCGGGCACCTCCTTCTACCGTCCCCCTCTGCCGACCGTCAATGGCTGGGCCGGTCTGAATGATCGTCATCTACAACATCCCCAGCACACAGGACCACCTGGTGGGCTTGGTGTGTCATCGTCTACATCATCAGCAGCAGCAGCAGCAGCAGCGGAGCAGCAACTAAACGGACGGCTCGACAGCCTGTCCCGGCTCAAGTCCGCCCTCGCCGCCTCCGAGCCAAATCACGCCAAGCCGTCGGCTCTATCTTCGGTGCTTCCTCCTGTACTCTCGGGTCTACAGCAGCAACAGCACAGCAGCAAACAGTCCCTCCTGTCGGTCGTCAATTCAACGGCGACAGCCAAGACTGGCCTTCTCAACCACAACCACGACAGCTGGTCGGCGCTCGCGAGCGAGTATGAAGATCAGCGCGACTCCCCACCTCCGCCCACTCCGGCCTCATCTCATCCCCCAACACCGCTCGTTAGGCCCCCAGCCGCAGAACCACCAACCCAACCAACTCTCAATGGTGGTACCGCTAATCACTACCACCACCACCAGCACCAACACCACCAGTCTTCAGCGCTCAGCCAGCTGTCCGCCCGTAGCCCAAGTCACGGTAGCAGCAACGGCTTTGCCCTCTACACGCCGCCAGCAGCCCCGATACTGCCAGCAGCAACAGGTCCCACCACCTCAAATAAAGTGCGCTCTCTTCCCAACGGCCTGCCCCAGCCAGTTCCAAGACGTCCTCATAGTATTGCCGCTCCACCCTACCATCTCGCCGCACTGCAGTCCATCACAGCTGCATTCGCAGGAAGGACCCTACCACCAGCCAACCATCATCAGTTACCAACCCCACAACCCCAACCATCACAACCAGCACCGCAGACAGTCCCAACATCATCATCATCATCATCAGCAGCAGCAGCATCAGTCATATCTGTTGTCAACGGCTACTCGTCAGCAGCAACAACACCAGCAGCAGCAGCAGCAGCAGCAGCAGCAGCAGCAGCAACAGCAAGCACACCTGCCCACGGTCACATACCAACCTCGTACTCCTGGTCGGGAATCAATGGTCTTGCTGCCGCAGCATCTGGTATCAGTAGCAGCAGCCTCAGCAGCAGGCGCGCAGCAGTTGAGTCTGCAGCAGCCCAGATCCTTGCCATATCCGAGTCACAGCAGCAGCAGTACCACCACCACCACCACCACCAGTACCACCACAAGTCAGACAACCCACCAACAACAGCAGCAAACGGTCTGGTTCCAGCCGGCCCAACTACTCGGAGCGCAGTACCACCTCAGTCACTATGGAATGGCCAGCAACCCCAGCATCTACCACCACCAACTCGGCGACCCCACAGTATCGCAGCCCCTCCAGCCCTACCTCCAGTTACAACAGCAGCAGCAGCCTCTGGCTCATCATCCTCTTCATCCTCCATGTCATCGGTATCCTCAGCCGCATCAGCAGCACCAGCAACTACTCCAGCTGCTCCAGCCTGCAACGGCAATGGTCAACCAGCAGCAGCAGCAGCAGCAACAGCAACAACAACTCCAGCACCAACTACAACAACAACAACAACAACAACAACTGCTCGTACCCCAGGCGAGCCAATACAGTGGGGCGCCTCAGGGCTGGTGCTACATCAACCCGTGGCTCGTCGCCCCTACTCCTCGACCCTTCCCCATCCCCGCTCACCAACGCTCACACCCACGGCAGCCCAAGGGTCCGTCCTGAGTGCCCTGGCGAACCCGGGCAGCTTCAACACCTGGACCCCCGGGGCCGGTCTAAGGCAGCGACCGCACAGCATAGCCTCGACCCCCCAATCTGGCGGTAACACCAACAATCCCACGACCCCGCTCACCTCGGGCTCGCCCTCCGACTCGGGCTACCGGTCCCTACCCTCGGCCTCTAGCGACTACCAGCTGCTGGCGTCCGCCAAGTCCCCGTCCGCCCATCAGCACCAGCACCAGCAGAGCGCGGTGCGCCGTCTGTCCCTGCCCTCGGCCCAAAGCCTCCTGCGGACGAACGCGGCGACGGGACCCAAGCACAGCCCGACCTTCCACGGATTTCCCTCGAAGCCCTTCAGCTGCGGCCTCTCCCCGAACGGGAATCCCATATTCCTCGGCTGCACGCACCTGCACTCGAGCAACGGCAGCAGCCTCGCCAGCAGCACCGGTAGCGTGCGCACGGCCACACCGGCCACCTCGCCGGCGAGTCTGTTCAGCACCGCGCAGGCCATACAGCAGTTGTTGGCTCAGCAGTCGAAGAACGGGTTCAAGAACGTCGACGACAAGTTGTCGCTCTTCATCGACATTCTGGACACGCAGGAGCGGTTCACCAAGGTGGGTAGTACTTTGTAGTGATGGGTGCGTCGAGTGTCAGAGTGGGGCAGGGATGTGGGTTATTTGGGTTCACTGGTATTCGGTAACCGTTAATGAATGTGGATCGGAATATGGGGGAGTACTCGAACACCTACTGTTAATGAATGATATGTTTGTGTATTGATATTGGAGGTTTGAACACAATACGGTCGTGAAACCAAATACACATACATCGACTGTTTGTTCTCGAAAGTTCGGTGCCGGGTACTTTTCATCCTCGCGATTCGCTCTGTGTTGCATGGATAAAGGTATGGGGTATGGATAATTTGAAAGTGGAAGCAAAAGTTCCGCGAGTAAATGATAACGGGGACACCGGATGACGCGATAGGAGTCCCTGGTTTATCGGCTTCCCTAACTCTCTCCTCCGTTCGTTCGTTCGTACAACCACAGGCAAAGGGGGATGGTGAGGGGGCAAAAGTAATTTTCGCCTGTGAAAACGAGCCTTGTTAATGTCGCGCTCGACTGGCTTTTGGGCCACCCGAGCCAGCTCAGAAGCCTTGCGGCGACAGATTCTCCGCGTACGTGTATGCAGTTAGCCTCCTCCTCCTCCTCCTCCGGCTCGTCACCGAAACAGGTAAATGTGCACACACGAGTATCGGAGAGGGGGTGGCCGATAAATAATCCGGCCAAATTGTTCTCGGGGAGAAGCTCGAGGGCTGGGGGAAGGCTGGTATCGATCCTGAATCATTAGCGCGGTGATTTCAGGCTGCTAAACCGGATAACGTGTCGCGCGAATATTGGATTCCGGGGCGCTCTGCAGTTTTACAGGCGCGGTGGTGGTTGGTGGCGACTTTTTTTCAAAAACTCAGTGGCTATCGAGCCAAAGAGGGGGTAGAATATAGTGTCGTGGATTATATTTTCATCGGCGATCGATCGCCGTCCCCGACTGTGGTGTATTTTTTCTCTCCCCTTATTTTTTTTTTT
>JAPYYV010014553.1:0-22594 GCA_030522625.1 Copidosoma aretas
ATTTGTTTCTGATTTTATTTACTTGAAAGAACGAGATACTCTGCAAAAATTAACTAAGTTTGAGCTGGGTCAATCAAATAAATATTTATTTAACTGAAACAAATATTTGTCAAACTTATTGTCGACTGCATCGATGATAGTAAATATTTATTTGGTTCAAATATATATTTCCTATTTTCTAAAATGTTACTTATTTGAATAGATACATTATTCTTTGTTTATATTCGAATAAATGATTTATTTAATGGAAGTAAATGAATTATTTACTTCCACTTTATTGTTTCGAATAAATATTATCTTATTCTAATTAATATTTTATTTGATATGTAGTTTTCTACGAACAAGACAATTATTTACTTGGATTTAATAAATATTTATCCAATTCAAATAATGAATTATTTGATTTGAATGAAAACCAAATAAATATATTTATTTGAATTGACGAAATTTGTTTCTCCAATGCATCGGAGAATATTACGCTTCGTTTCCCTTGAAAACGTAGGAATGTAAGATTGGCTCTTTTGAAGGAATAAATAACCCTTGAAAAACGAGTAAAATATAACTTCCAACTCTCTGCGAAAGTAGAAAAATGTATGTCGTTCTCTCGATTGAAAAGTGGATCCGGCGATCGCTCTGTAAGGAAAATACGAATTGGATTGTGACAGAGCGAAAATCGTGTACTTGAATTATTCAATTTATTCTTCATGCAATGTTGGATCTCTTTCATCGGACTCTGCGAATGACTTGCTTAAAAAAAGCGTATGGGTACATGCATACTGTTTTGCTGTACATCAGCTTGTACTCTATTACAATACCAGGACAATTTTTTCATACAAGCTTTGCAGCTCGGTCGTTAGATTTTTTTTTTTTATTGAGCGTGCAGATGTATTCCAAAAATTTGAGGTGCAGAGCAAACTTAGGAATTTGTTCGCTCGGCGACAATATGCAAATCGGGGCAAGTAACTGCAAGGCTTGAATTGCTTCTCGTTACGTTTACGGTTACTGTTTCTATTAGTAGTCCAAGTAAGTTTCACGGTTCGATTTGATATTCGCCGAGCTTCGTAGCCTAACTCCTAAGTTTAAGATTCGACTGCGAATCCAGCTGCACAGAGTTTTGCCGTGATTACTAGTAGGTCGTTAAAGTTCAAGCGAGAACTGATTCAAGTTTTCTTGGCCTCAATGAGAATAAAATACGTACGAGAACATTTCAAGGGCGATACAAATTTTTTTATTTGTGATGAGTACATGATAAGAATGTTTATTTACCTTGAGATTCGAAATATGAATGAAAGACCTCGTTATTTATTGTTTCTCATTTGCAATGTTCAAACAGCCAATGAAAAAAATTTATATTTCTGTGTCAAGTACATTAATTGCATAATAGTAGGTGCGAAACAAACTATTGTCACGTTTATTCCCTTTCGATCGATGCACCGTCCAAATTACCGAACTTTTTACAATGGATATAAAACATTGGTCAAAGTACTACGAAAGATTATCATAAATTTTATTTTTATACGATTTCACTTCTGGATCCGACAATACGTGCCCGGAGCTTTGAAAGCTTTGTGGCGACATATATTTTAGCTGAGCCTTGACGACCGATGATCTTTCAATTATGAAGGATGAAACGTGAGCCATTTTCGATACTCAAGCATAAAAATCGTCCTTCAACATTTCTAATTCAACCAAAAGTTGAATGATAACACTTCATAAAAATGTATATGCACTTACAGAAGTAAACCATGAAATAAAAATTATCAATGGGATGAAAGTTCAGCAACAGAACGCAGATTCACGAAACACTACAAGATTCCCAAATTAAAACTCGAAACATCTTGACACGCTCGAAATAAAACCTAAAATCTTTTAAGCCCCGCGAATGCGTCCTGAAGTTGCGCAACACGGGATCGCATGTATTATACCAGATCTCCAGGGACTCGAGATGCTTTCCTCCGCGTCCTGCGGCTGTACAGAGGGCACACATTGAATTTACAAACACGTGTACTCGTGCACCCAAGGTCGCCAATGCACGACACACACCGCCGAGGTAACGAATAGCGCGTGTTACGTGTGGTACAACAAAAACAAAAACAAACACAAGATCCAATTGGACAAACACATGACGCTGACATCGGAGGCGAGTAGCTTGCGTTGATACTATGATTCATGTACGGCCGAATGGAAGACGAGCGGCGCCGAGCGAATGAGAAGAAGAGTCACGAGAGCGCGGCAGAAAAAATGAGGAGAAGCGGGGACTATAATAAGAAGAGTAATTTGCTCGGGGGAAATCGAGTGGGGCTTGCGAGCGGACGAGGAGGGACTTCCGCTGTTTCGTTCGCCGCTGTTGGGTGTGTTTCGTTGGAGGCATTTCGACCGCCGCTGAATGTGCACTTACTGCTCAGCGGGTACAGGTACGCATACGTACACTCGCTTGTAAGGTTCGCTATTGATTGCTGTGAGGTAGAAAACGAGAGTAGAAGTCGAAAATTTTGGAAAATCGGAGTGACGCTGTCTGGCAAACGTCCCACCTCGGAATACTTTAAAAATTACGTCCCCCACATGAAACAGTTGATGATGAATAAAGTTCTTGGGGTTTTTTATGCTATAGATAACAGAATCGAGTGTGAACTAGCTTCTAAACACGGTAGGAATACTTTTGGATTTTATGTTCCGATATGGTTAACGAAAAAGATTATCGCTGATTGCCGAGCGACACGTGTGTAGAAACATAATCTCAAATATGGGAGCAGGGCCACATTTTCCCAGTGATGTTTTATCAAAGTTTTGCCGGTACGATTATTCAACGTCGTCGAAATTAGATTTAAAAATTCGAGGGCTAACGAGATGAAGAATAAGCGATCCGGAGATAACGACATTTGCAGGAGTAAAGTTAGTACTGCTTTAAAAAAAAAAAAAATGATTATAAAAAAATACTTGGAAGACTTTGCGTATCCTCGCGAAACCCACCAGTACGACCATCAATTTCTCGTTAGGGGCCATTAGGAAGCCTCTAATCCGATCTCCGATGCATTAGCAGCGAGCTTGCAACCATACGGACTTTGAACAAACGAAGCGAGCGCAGCCCGGCCCGCGAGCCGGTAAAACGGAGCCTGCACTTATGCTGTCCATTATTCAGCGGAGCCAAGCGTGCGTATAGTGCTGCACGAGTCGATGCTCAAAGAGCGCGAGTTTTGACAAGATGTATCGTAGGAGCGCCAGCTGTAAAGGTGGCCATTGTAATATGCGGTAGTGGCTGATCGATAAAATTATAGTCCGAGCAGAGGATGTATTCTGATGACCGGAAATGGAATTTGATGACACTTTGGGATGTGGTTCGTGAAACTCTACGAGAAGTCGTAGTAGAATGCCTTTTGTGAGTGACGATTGTTCGATGTTACCAATTATTGGGTGTTAATTTAAACAGTTTTTCAAATAAATAATTTTTAATGAATTATTTTGTAAAACAATGCTGAAAGGAATATAATCCCGGCCCTTAATCCTTCAAAGTCATTATAGAATAAGAGTAAAGTTGAAGCCGTTTTTCTCGGACCTGTGACGAAAATCAGTAGAACTGCATCGATGCAGAGAGTCATACAACTTTCGAATGAAAGTATAAGTACCCAGCCATTGAAATATCAAGCCTATTTTATGAACAATCTAATGTTTTTTTTTTTTTTTTTTTTTTTTTTTTTTTTTTTTTTTTTTTTTTTTTTTTTTTTTTTTTTTTTTTTTTTTTTTTTTTTTTTTTTTTTTTTTTTTACGAGATTCTTTTCATAAGTTTTATAGTATCCATATTCGAGCCTCCTTAAATAGAGAGAAAATTATTTTTAATTACGAATAAACTATCAATCGACATCAAATTTTGTTGTTTTGTGATTGAAATCAAATTTTTCTATAATTTTTGATAAGATTCAACGCGGAATTAAGTCCTGCGGAATCAGAGTATTACACGCCGTATTTATCCACAGGGAATATGATTTTTATTTCATAATATATTTTTTTTTGCAAGAAGAATTTTTTTTTGTACATTTGTCTTTCATTAAAATTTATAGTCAGGACGAGATCGGATGTTCCATAAATGGAATAATAATCAAAGAAATACGCATTTATTTTTAATTATTGTTTATTTCACCGATATGATAAATGGTGTTAAAAAGAACGAAGAGTACGTGAATTCTACCTGTCTGAGCATTTTAGTGTTTACTAGTCCATCCCCCTTTTTTTCAACAAGTCGACATAGCACCTTCCAGATTCATTATAGTCGCACCCTTTTCGTTTCATTCATCAGACGCCCACTTTGTTCATCGCATTAACAACAGCACTAATAAAAAAAGGAAAAAACTCCCTCAGAATGATAAAAATCCAAGTCAACAACAGAATTTCCACGAAACAGCACAGATCCTCCAGCACGACGAGCGCCTACCCGATTCAATTAGAAAAAGCTACATCATCATCGCCATCGCCGCGGAAGATTTACCCGCTGAATCATACTGCGCAGACTCCACCCGGAAAGTTAACTCCGGCGTCGGCTTCTATACACCCACACGTATACACCGGATTAAGCGGCTCTGTCCCCCTTTTATGCATGTACGTACACACGCGCGGAAACAAAGCCGGCTCCATCGGGCGATCGTCCAGCGGGCTTCTCCGAAAATCACGCCGGCTAATTATCCCGGACGCGAACGGGCCGATTCGACGGGACACGACTCCGTCTCCAGAACGACGCTGCTCCCGCGCCGAAAGCGGAGAAATCGCCGGCCCTGGGATAATACGGCGCGCGACTCGAGGGGCCGCGGTAAAAAGCTCCGGGCCGCCCGAGTGCGCGCGAAAGCTTTTTTCCGGAACTAATGCTAGCTTCGACGCCGGCGATGATGATTACGGGCCGTTGCGGGGCTCGCCTTTGCGCCGTTTTTCGAGCGACGAGTGTCGAGCTGTTGGAGGACCGCGATCGTTGACCGGAAAAATTTGGACCGCGGGAGAAAAGCTTGCGAAGCTTGACGGTGAAGTCGGCGGAGCGAGGCTCTGCTCGTGCTGCGAGGGAGAACGAGGGAGCTTCGAGTGTCGACTGTTCATTCTGCACCGGAAAAACTGAACATTTTTTTATTTAAATTTTACATGAAATTAAGTTGAATATGAATCGTTGCATGCAAATTCTGAGACTTTGATGTATTTTTTCTGCAACGAATTTCGAAGAAATGATCAAAAAAACATTGTCCATACCAAATACGATTAGCAGTTTGTCTAATAGTGCAATAAAATTTCTAACGTAAAAAAAATTCTACTCGCACGTCGATCATACGACTTTACTGCTCTGCATAAATTTTGAAGAGAGTCCTTTTATACGAGCAATTAATATGTTTTGACTCATAATTTTTCGTCTCTAAAGTAGTTTTGATTGCCATTTGAATTATGTAGCAGAAACAATCCGAAAAATATTATTAAAAAACGCATTTATTATTGAACCAGAATGAAAATAATAGTTGTTTATTGTATCCGTGACTGATGAGAACGAAGGTTACCATTGTTACCAAACTACTTAATTTTGTATAACAATGACCGCCGTTGTCGACCTTATTTTTCTTGATCACGCATTCAATACAAATCATTTAAAACTTTCTAGTTCATTGATACAAGAGTATTCCTATCATTTTACTTCAATAGACTCTTTTGCAAAACTAAGTAGAAACAGTCAACTGTGGTAAGACGAGGGATCCCCGGGCGGAGCAACAAATTAGTGTAATATCACTTGATATAACTTAACACTCAATGGAAAAAAAAGTGAGTTGAAGTTGTTAACACTACATTACACTGGCATCCATCATAAAAATTTCCAACAGAAAATAAAGTTTTTAGCGATGTATGAATAAATTAGAAATCGATCACAAGATTTCATCCATCCCTCAACCGACAAACAAAAAAAGCAATTTAATTAAAAGCGCATGAAAACTATAGTATTACATTTAGAAGTACAAACCAGTCAGATCCACGCAACGATGGAGCTTTTATTATTCAATAAAAAGTACAACAGCTCTAATCGAAAATTTACACATGTTCAGCAATCCTATATCGACGTCCACGAATATCTTTAAACCATGAAGAGAAGTACACCAGAGCAACAGACAAACATCATAATAAAGCACCTAACCCTCTCATTATTCAACTCACTATACAGCAGGTTAATACTAATACTTGCAAGAAGAGCGTATGGACGAAAATTTGATATTCCTATCTACTTCATTCTCTTTATCGTCTTAATGGAGGATACCGAAAAAATTATGCACCCGAGCTGGGGTCGGATGATAAAGAAAAAAAGTATTGAAAGTCGCTTTCGAAGATAATGAGATAAGAGGAAGGCTTGGGTCCCGGGCTAGATGAGCGGGGTAGGTTTAACGCAAGGGAGGGTGGGGCATGGGGTATAGGAAGGTGCCCCGCTTGATGCACCAAGCGGGATTTGACGTGATTAAGGAGGGGGGGGGGGGGGGAAATAGGGGGGGGGGCGGGCCGGCAGCAGCGAGGGGAATTGGGGCAGCAGCGAGGGGAATTAGTGTCAATACGGGCTTGGAATACTTTATTCAGTAGCGGGATTTGAGCGTCCAAATTGCCCCTGTTATGTATGCAGTGCAGAATTTGATGGAAAAAAATTATTATTTTCTTATCTTTTCTTCTACAAAATTGTTTACCACAACTTTTTCCTTATCTAAGTATAATATCTGTTCGCATTTATGGGCGGAACTTTTCAGGTTCGAAACATACTCTTGGACAAAATCATGTTGAATGTAACAATTTTGTGCTTAAAACTATAGATTAAAAATACATGACTAACAATCCTTGATCCTTGGCATATTTATAGATTCGGGAAAAGGTTTTGTGTTTTGCTGAATAGAAAACGGAACCTTTGGATTTAAAGCGAAGCTTCTTACGCCCCGTTCTGGCTGTCGGCTCCAGCAGTGAAATTACGAAAACCGCCGGATTGAAAACGACCGACATAGTGTTAGAAAGAAATGCTCAGAAAATCAAATTAGGAGGATTCATCCGATCAACACCTTTTTTAATCGATTTGTCGTGTCATTCGTAACAAAAAACATTTGTAAAATTTTACAATTCCGATGGCAGATAATTTGTTACTGTCAAAAAACTTGCGATTAAAAAAAAAAAAGAATGAAAAAGAATTATAAAAACTGTTTGGTTAGGTTAATAGGGCAACAATATAAACACTATTGGTCTCTTGACATTTTCTCATAATTGCTCCGATTTGAAGTTGAAAAATAGCTATATTTATGAATGTATTCATCAGCTTCTCTTAAAATTTTCATTACCGCAATGCGAAGCAATTAAAAATTTCATTTTCAGCAGCTTATACTGTCTATGTGTTATCTCTGCCTGTATTTTCCAATGACCTGAACCTTTTAGTACCCTTTCTGGTCGTTGATAAAAAATTTTGAAAGTGTCCAAGGCGTTTTAATTGCTTAAGCCTAGTTTTGACTTGAAATGCACGACACAAACGATTTAGTGGGCCATTATTTGACATTTGGATTTGATTATTTTGTATATAAAGCGAACAAGTATATCGACCAATTTTTTTCAATTAGAAATTCGAATGCGGCTAGTCGTATATAGTGTCATCGTGAATATAGAGACTTCTGCTGACTAAAATAAGCGGTTATTACCGTAATGCCTCTAATCTTAAAGGTGTTTTAAATTATCAATAAGGTTACAATAGTGTACGACGGATTTCGGTGTGAATATGTACCAATGTAAATTTCGTTGAAAAATTCCTATTTAAGGCTTCAGAATTGAGAAAAAAGTACCACCACGGTAGTGACAAATGCTTTTTTGAAGTTTTTTTGAAATCCCATGCAAATAAATATGTGTTTTCTAAAAATAACAATTGAGCTGGGCTTGAAATTTGGACCTTCAGAAGGTCACCTTCCATAACATAGAAAAAAAAATAGAAATGTTCTATACATTAAATTTTGAAAATCCTATTTCATACACCAAAATTTCCCGTTTTTGAGTCATGCATATACTGTAGTCAATTTACTGACTTTACTATGTATACATTATAATTGGGTTACTTTTATTACTTAAAATATTATATAATTACATTTTATACGTGTATGTTACATAGAACTACTATATTTAAGTTTCAAGTGTAAGATAAGTCGACTCACCAAATATAATTGCCTAATTTCTTACTTTGTTGTTGATCGCTTGGTGCTGAGTATAATACGTGTTACTCAACAAACGACTAGATCACACTGTAAACAAAATATTAGGTGAGCTGCGCAGCTCATTGTGCAGTATATAGTGCGCAGCTCTAGGTCACTGACTACTGACTCACTCAGCTGACTAAGCTCACAGTCAGTCACAGTGTGATCTAGTCATTCGTCGAGTGAACACGTATTATACTGAGCAGTAAGCGATCAACAACGGAGAAAGAAACAATGGGATTATGTTTCGTAAGTAGACTTATCTTATACTTTATTGGAGTAGTTTTTAATAACGTATACAAATATAATGTAATAAAACAATAGGATATAAAATAATATGGCCTTCATGTTCAATTATTTTATCATAGTGTAGTTTGCTACTTTACACTTACTATTTGTAAAAATACACAAAATTTGTGTACTTTCGTACACAAAATAGTTCTACTTGGTACACAAAGTTTGTGTGTAAGATATCAGTACACTGGCAGGATAACACAAGATTAGTGTGCTCTTCACACGAAATTCGGGTAAAATATAATTTATGCATAACGTGTGTATAGTCTGTTCGAATTCAAAAAGAGTTTTTCTGTTTATAATCGAACAGATTTTAAACAGTATGAATAAAGTAAAATAAAGTTACTTGAGCACCTTCGAAATCGATTTTCTCTTCACAATCTTTTATCCGATTGTTCCTTTGAAATACGTGACATATGAGAAGAATCGTTGATCCACTGCGTTCCAAAAAATAAAATCAACTTCAAGCATCCGTAAATTTCCCCTCACAACCATCAGATCCAAGGGCACCCTAGACGTAAAACTCCACATCCCCGATCGAGGGCAGAGATCTCCGCGTCGACTTCGTTAACTCGCAAAGTCCATAATCCCGGAAAAAGCGAAGGGCAAGCCCCGCGAGAGAGAGAGGAGGAGAAAGACGGGTGGAGGAGCGAAATTATGTGCCAATACGCTGACAAGCCCGGAATTTTCATATCTCTCCTGGCCCGCGACAATCTCGACGGCCGCCTTCCCGGCAAACTTCGCCCCCACCACCCCCACGGGCAGAAACTGCGCCGCCGAGTGTCTATCTTCGAAAAGCTCTGGATCGCATTGAAACTCCGTCGCACTGTTGTGCTCTCCTTATCCTCCTTTCCCGCGTCGTCTTTGTCTCGATAAAAGCCCACAACGTTTTAAAACTGCTCTTCGTTTTTAAATGATCGCTTCTGGACATCTGTTGTGTTTGCTGTGAGAGCTTTTTTTTTTTATGGGGATTTCACATTTATTCGAATAAATACGACGAAATTTCATTACTTCCAAAATGCATCCAGATTATCATACTGATTTCGACCACATGGTACACGCGAATCGACGCAGAAAGGAATCCAGAAGTGATTTTCGATCACAAATAGCAGCGGTCATTTCCAACGTTCTCACAACCTAGACTTAGAACGTTACACGGTTGCAAGCATAACGTTTTTCCAACGTTACGTACTTTCAGGAGCTCCCTCCTCGTGGATGAATCTCGACCCCGCGGAGTTTAAAAGTTTGACGCGTCGAGTTTCCACAGAGGACTGTTGTCAAAATTAGTTTCCGAGGGGGCAATCAAAACACGACCATACAACAACAACACCTGTACCG
The DNA here is from genome assembly GCA_030522625.1 of Copidosoma aretas. Taxonomy (NCBI): domain Eukaryota; kingdom Metazoa; phylum Arthropoda; class Insecta; order Hymenoptera; family Encyrtidae; genus Copidosoma; species Copidosoma aretas. Next base: position 9,846 of record JAPYYV010014553.1, read on the forward strand.
ACGGTACAACCTCGAGATCGAGCCTCTCTCCCCGGAATTCAATTTCCAGGGCCGCTCCCGGCACTCGGTTATCGCGAGAGAGGAGCTTCACGCGCCGAACTTGCAATGGAATCTTTCGATCGTACAGCGGACTCGCGGGCCCCCGATGAATCGGGTCGCCCGGGGCCTGAATAATGCATGCTCTTTTTGTACTTTCGGGGGGTTAAGTTATCGTTGAACTTGGCTCAGCTCGGGCGCGTGCCCCGCCTCGGTTATCATAGAATTTTCCAGCTGCGGGCGATAAATTAGGAAACTTCCGGCCGTGGTTGTTGCGTAATTGCGAAAAAATGGAAATCATCGGTCCGGGCGCGCGCGACGTGTGCCTCGGGCAACGGGTGTCCTTGAATCGCAGTTTGCGAGCCAGCGGTCGTCCGGGTGATAATAGCGTTTCGGGGGCAAGCGCGCGGGCGAGCTTTGACGGGGACGTCGGGAGGATGGAGGAAAAAAGCTGCTCCGGAGATTTCGGCTCATCGGCCTGGGAGAGCCATTGTAGGTCGATTGGAAAGTGCGGTTCGTACTTTTTTGCATTGCTCTTTGATTTGGCTTTTATTTAGGTTCCATGGAAACAGTTGCGCATGTTTCGGATACTTGCCTTTACTTCAAACGAGGAACAGATGAAAAGTCCGGCATAGTCTCATCATCAGCCAGACGCTGGCCAGTCATTTGGCAAGACTTTTCCCAGACTTTTGCAAGACACGCGAAGGACTTTTCCCAGTGCAGACCAACGCTAGACCTTTTTTTCACACAGGGAGTCTACAAGAGATTTTCAGCTACAACACATAGTGGACACTTTCAACGTATTTCAAACGTTCTGCAACATTATTTTATACTTTGTTTTCGACGTTTTAAGGTTTTAAAAATAACGTTTTTTCAATGTTCGTAAAACTTTGCGTGCCATTAGAGTATAGGTACGGAAAAAGTCCTTTGAAAGTCATGAATAACCGACGCCTTCTGTGTAAATGAGTTTTCCGCACAGCAGTAAATATTTATCATGTTCGACTGATAAAAAGCAAACTCAGTAGATTGATCATCATCCTTCCATGTACTCCCAATACGGATATCAACGTCCGAAATCCCGCGACGAGAGGGTACTTCAGTATCCGGACGTCAATGTTGTTTGGCCAAAATTAAGGGGAAAGCCTCTCAACACGGCACGGAGTGCACGAGGAACGGAGAACGGGGAGGGGGGGAGAAGGAGTCTAGGTTGGATTTGGCGAGACTCCGAGCAGAGTCCTTGATAATTAAGTCCTTGTACCCGCACGGGCTGCAGCTTGTTGTGAGAGGCAGACGCGGTCGGTTTGGCTCGGCCGTACGATGAGTACGTCGGGACCATTCCATCGGGCCTTCATTGTCAAAAGCTCACCCTCTCCCCGGCTGGGCTACCATTGTTCTTGTCCCTCCTCGCTGCATCTCCATTCTCTCGCTCTGTACCCATAGTACCCACACCCTGTCTGCACACAGTCCTTCCTCCTCTTTTTCCCTCCTCGTTCATCACACAGATACGTGCCGTATGGCCAATAATAACCATTTTCGCGTGTGTATACACGCCACTACAAAACGGGGTGTTGTACGGCAATGTTTGCGAATGACACTTTGCACGTCCGCCCTTTCGATCGATATCTCTCGTAGTGGCCGTTATGCACGTTTGCCGTATCCCTCCAGTCTCTGCGTCTCTTTTATCCCTTGCTTGGAAAAAATCTTTTTTTTTTTCGATTCTTAATCGGAGTATCGCCGTCTGGTTTTGTCTGTTCAATGAACTGCCCGACGAAAGTGGCATGGGCGTGCATGATGCTAAACTTGGCTCTCGACATTGATTTTCCGTCGCTCCGTCAAAGGCTTTTAGCAGCTCCTGTGCTCAGAGGGATGGGAGTGGGTGCGTTGCCGGCAACTTTACAACGACATGCGAAGCCAATGTCAAAATTTTTCACCCACGACCGGTAGTTACTATCGAATCAAACGTATCCAACCTGATGTTACACGCTTACATTGTGAGACGAGATTTAGTTAGTGAGATGAAATTAAACCTTTTGTATCACATGGTATTCATTTTACTGTAAGGCGTATTGCAGATACTCTTTCATGCACGAAGAAAAAAAAATGAGCAGATTGCCTTTTCGCATGCATCAAAATGGGGCAAAAGCGTAATGGATGCGATTAAAGAGATTAAAGGATTGTGAGGGTAAAAAAAGTTTGTTCGATGATCAGGGGAGAAAATAATCAAACAGAAAATAGGGAAATTGAGGGTATTTACAAGAACAGTTTAGAGTTTGAAAAAATAATAGCTACGTTAAGAGTAGGGCTTCACAAGACCAAGAGAAGACCAAGATTAGCATTACTCTTGTATTGATTTTGAAAACTCTGAAAAATGGGGAATATTGTCTTGGTCTTGATAAATTTACTCTTGTCTTGTATTGGTCTTGTCTTGATTTTTCATCAAAGTTCTATTGAGAAAAAAATTATACATATACGTATATATATATTACTGTGTTTAATATGAGGAGGCATGAAAATGTTCTTATTCATGTATCAGCGACACCTAGTAAGACGTTTTATACAAAGATCTTATTGTTTCACTATCAGTCGTGCTTCGATCGTTGAACTAAAAAGTATCATTTCCACTCACAAAATGTCTGTGCAGAGCAGGAAAAGCACAAGATCAGGTGAAGAAGAGAAGACAAATTATAAATCATATTTCCGTTATGAGAAAGGTGAAGATAACGGAAAAAAGGGTGCATGTATTTTGTGCCAGAATAAAGGTTGTGTACGATTTATCAAGATAAAAAATGGTAATACCAGTGGACCAATGTTTCATCCAAGAAAAAATCATCTGAACGAATATGACAGTATGTTTGGTAATGAATCCAAAAAAATGAAACCGGATGCGAAACAGACGACTTTGGACGAATTCTCAAACGTGAGAACATGAAAATATGTGTACACAGATAAATTTGTGATATATACTTGATATACTACATTTTTTTTTTAGTTTAATTTTATAAATTTTTTCGGAAAAGTTGATTTTTAAGCTATTTATTGTTATTATAGGATATTATACAATAAGAATTCTGAAAGATCATTAAATTTTACACAAAAAAACGTATTTAGTTAAAATTAAAAAAATTTATTAGGTGGGTGTGCGTGGGTGTAAATAGGGAATGTATATAATCAGTCATATTTTAGGATTTCTTAGGCCAATTTCAATAATGCCAGGATTTTTTTTAAAAGTCAATTTTCTTCTTTAAAAAAAAATTGCGATACATTCACTTTTCTTTTAAATTTTGATTTTTCTTTATTTTTTAAACTTAAAACTTAAATTTTTAAAATAATGCAAACATAAGAGCACAGCAGTTGCACAAAAGCATAAGATTAGGAGATCACATCATGCACAAACAAAATGCTTCCATAGGAATAACTATTAATATGATAATGCAACATAATTTGAATCGTATATATATAAGAATTAATTTAGGAAAATTAAAAATTCAATAAAATTTCTACATATATGCTATACAGTATACTGTATATTTAAAATTAGAATCATTAAATTGAATGATTATTTTAAAAGAATTTTTTCGTAACTATAAATTTTGTTCTATAATATTTTGTGGTGGGAAATCGTTAAGACAATGAAATTTCATTATAAAAAAAAAAGTTTTTGAATGGAGAAAAAAGAAAATTGATGAGTGTGTGTGTAAAAAATAAGTAGAACATCTGAATGAGGAAGCTTTGTGCCAATAACTTGGCAGCGGTTTTTAAGAGCAATAGAGATATCGCACGTCATGCCATGCGAGAAAATCAAATGAAAAACGTTTGTAAATCCGTACATCTAATAAATAAACACAATCCAATGTTACATATATTTTTTTTATTCTTAGAATTTGTTATCATTGTAAGAAAAACGGCAGCAAATGCTTCCAATACTTACATGTTGTAATTTTAAAATACTGTGTATTAATTCTGTATATTAGGTATGCATGTACATATGAGAAATTAAGAAACATTTGATAAATTTCAAAACTTTTTATTGTAAATTTGTTGCAAATTTCATACAATTTCAAACTGTGTATAGTTCGGAGTAACTATTTTCTTAGGATGATGGTCAACAATTAGAAACAAAATATTAAATACTAGAAAAAATCAATTTTTCTATTTCTCGTTATCACATTCATTTATAATCATGACCTTGAAAAAAAAAGATCAAACAAAGAACTAGAAACTTATTCTTCTCCCAGATTCGTTTTCCCTGTATTACTTCTAAAGTAGTGACAGTAAAATTATTACCAACAAAGTAGAACTTATTAGAGTGATAGAAACAAATACTAATTAAATTTTCGACGAAAAGTGAGTTGTACATAACATATTGTTAGGAAAATATTCTATACATCGAAACAACTGTAATAACAAAAAAATTTCATTGAGACAGTGGACTAGATTGACCATTAAATAGATGTTGTTTGTTAATAAAACCCGTTACAAAAAGTATTAAAAAACTAGTTTTCCCATCAAAGAATGAACTGCAAATTGTATATAATCAGCTTAATAAAGTTGCAATTACAAGAAATATAATTGTCATGGAAACGTATTGTGCGTAAAAATAACTGTGGAGAAGCTATAAATTTCGTACATTATCCATAAAAATGTCTGAAAATTCAAGCACTGGTAGAAAAAGTTACAAATTTTCAAAGTAACAAGTTTTTTTTGTAAATCATTGATTGTGTTTTATAAAAACATGAAACAATTTTAAGTCACAATATTTTATAAAAAAAAGGTGAGTAGCTATTTTGTGCATCAATCGCACTTTGCCACGTGTTTGTATGACGCTGTCGTAAAAAACGTTTTAATAAAACGGGATCTGTATGAATTTTAAAATACCGATTTATTCTATGAAAAGATTTAATTCTTAAAATATCAAAATTTTAAAAAAACAAGCAATGGAAAACATTCATTGCTAATGTACAATACACAAGAAGTCATTTTTTCTTACCATCTCTTCAATATAACATTAAATTTTTTTTAGAATTTAAAAAAATGATCTACAGAATTAAAGATTTGTATGCCAGATCAACCGACTTTATTAAATATGTAGTAATTCAGTCCCTTCCAAAAGCTTAAATAACTGCGTGAGAATAAGATTTGCCGAAGTTTGACCTTGTTTTACTAAATCTCCTTTCAAATCCTGAAAAAAATATTGGAACCTATACATGCATGTGTATAAGTTACATAGATAAGACTTTATAAGATTTATAAGATTTTTGTCGGATGAAGATTGACTCTCCCAACATTTTTGAATTACATTTTTTTCTACCAATCAAAATAAAAGTGCAGTTCAATCAAATTACATTTTTTTCTACCAATCAAAATAAAAGTGCAGTTCAACTTTGAAACAAAACTGTGTAAAGTTAATTAAGATAATAAAAAATTTTAGACAATGCAGGTTTATCAAATACGCTAGTGCCGAACTTTGAATATGACTTGATCTTTTTTCCAAAGCATTTTTTTTGTTGTGAACACCTGCTGCTGGAAAACAACCATAAGTAGTATAGTAGTTATTAATCAACCCATTACAAATTGTAAACGATAGTATAACTATTTGTTTTTGTACGATAAAACACTAGAAAATTGATGATTCATGAGAAGCGATAAATATAAATTTGACAGTCATCATATATCATAACAGATTGTATAAGAGTGTAGTCGACTACAACACTTTGCTACTTGAATAATAAACGCTACGAACGAGATACCAACTTCTGTAGATGATGTCATCTTGCATAATCTTAGTATAGCCTTCGTTCCATTTACTTTTAAAACAGTCTTACTTCGACATCAGAATGGATCCCACGTGGATGTTGGTTGTGATTATTTTAACTTGCATCGTAACATACAAGTATTTATCAAAAACGTACGACTATTGGAAGACACAAAATGTACCGTGTTTACCCAATCCATTACCAGGAATTGGACATATGTGGCCCGTTATTTCTCTTAAAACTAATTTATTTAAGTTCGCCGTTGATATATATGAAGATTCAAAAACAAGTATGGTAGGTTTTTACTTCATGCGAAAACCAGCTCTAGTTTTGTGTGAACCAGAACTCGTAAAAAGTGTTATGATAACAAACTTTTGGAACTTTAATACCAATGGAATTGTGTTGAGTGAAAAAGCGGATCCTGTTCTGTCGAAAAACCCTTTCTTCATCGCAGATCCTCATCGTTGGAAAGCATCAAGAGCCCATACAATAAGCAACCTTACGAGTAAAAATCTTAAATCGCTTTTTGATATTGTTAAAGATGTGTGTGCAAACATGAATAATTATATTGATCGTAAAGTTAAAGAAAACAATGATTCATTTGAAAGTGAGTTAAAAGAAGACTTTACTCGATACACATCAGAAATAGTGGCAAATTGTGCCTTTGGAATGCAAGGACACAGTTTTGATGATAATCCAGATCCATTGGCTTTTGTAAATGTGACTAAAAAAATTTTTGAACCGTCATTAACAAATGTCATCAAACAATCCTTAATTTTTTATTTTTCAGACTTAGTAAGTTTCTTAAATATTAGCTTCATAGAAAAAAAAACAGATGCTTATTTTCGTGAAAATTTAAAAGCTATAATAAAAGAAAGAAAACAATCTAATCTCGTGCCGAACGACTATCTTCAATTTTCTTTACAATCGAATTCTGATGATTTGGATAGTACTATTGCTGATATTTTAATATTTTATACTGACGTTTATGAAACATCAAGTACAGTTTTGTCAATACTGTTCTATCATCTTTCACAAAACCAGGAAGTACAAAAGAAACTTCGTTCTCACATTTTTTCGACAATCAAAGAAAATAAAGGAGACATAACATTCGAATCTTTGAAAAGTATGAACTACCTTGACCATGTAATATCAGAGTCATTAAGAATACTGCCGCCGGCGTGTGCACTTCAAAAGGAATGTACTAAAGAAATAACTCTTACGGGATCTGATGGTCTGCAGTGCCACGTTCGACCTGGAACTATCATAATGATACCCTTGATGGGATTACAAAATGACTGTAAGTATTGGGAAGATCCACAAGTCTTTAATCCTGACAGATTTAATCCTGAAAACCATGCAAATCATCGAGAAGGTGCCTATTTGCCATTTGGCGAGGGACCGAGAATGTGCTTGGGTAGACGTCTTGCACTTATGTTGGTAAAACTTGCAACAGCGACATTGTTGTCAAAGTATTCAGTACAAAGTTCGGCAAAAATGAAGACACCACTTGAAATGGAAGCAACTTCAATTTTAACGTACATTAAAGGAGGTATGTGGGGGAAATTCGAACGACTTTAAGGATTATTTTGATCTATTATGTATGTCTACATTAATAAAAATGACTTTCCATCTATGTATAATTTATTATGATTACCTTAACTTGATGCAAAAAACACAGTGTAAGTGAATTGATAAGATTACTTGCAGCTATTATATCTTGATATTTTTAACTGTTGATTGAATAATTATTTATTTTAATTAATTGATGAATAACAGATATTTTATTTTTTTATTTTAATAAGCACATAACTATTTAATTTAAAAACCAATTAAAATCTGTCATCATATAGAAGTCTATTAAACTAAAGAGTAATTTTTATGACCTATAACCTTTTATTTCAATTACTTTTTAAAATAAATCAGTTAGTGGATTCTGATAATGAAATGAAGCATGATAAGAATAATTTTTTATCACAAAAACATATATCCACATAATTTGAATGTTTTTTTATTTCAAATTCATATATGAAAAAAAAAAAAAATACAGTCAAATGGATTCTTGAAGAATGCAGATCTCTAATCAATTTTGAACCAAACAAGTTATTTGTTCACAAACGACGCGACGCGACCTCTTATTGGTGACAACTGCATCCTCTACTCTCAATTTCATCGACTGACAATAAGCAGGTGAGTAAAGTAAAATACCAGTAACTAACTTGAAAAAAGTAATGAAAATGAAAGGTTCTAGGAAAAAAATTACTCTTTAGTTCAAAAGACTTTGGAATGATAACAATTCTAAATTGTTTTTTAAATAAACTTTTAATGTGCTTATAAAAAATGATTGATTTGAATAAATAATATATTAATACTAAAAAAATTATGAGACATATAAAGATTTATTTTTGTTTTTATTCCTTAAATCAGTTGTACTCAATCTCAAAGATCGATAAATGACATTACAAGCGAAATGTACCATTCATTTCATCGAACTTTTTCATCAAATGAAACCGACAATATTTGGTTGTAGTAGTTAATACATGCGTGAATGACAAACCTATCATCATAATTTCGAAATTTAAACAAATATAGCCGATTGAAACTTAATAATGTTTTACGAATCGGTAATAATACGTACATAGGGGCTTTTGAGATCGCTTATCATGAATCGAATATTATAATTTAGAAATTCAACATGTTAAGTTTAATGTAAAGGATCAAACTTAAATCTATAATTGTATTGCATTATATTCCTTTTATATTTACTTGTGAAATATATTTTACTTACCTCGGGTGTTTTTAAGTGCGGTTGCTGCGCCTTACGTATGAAAACTAGAGTTTGCCACTAATGCGCATCCGGCCAGGGAGATCACAACAGTGCCTCGGGCGTTATTTTTCAAGAGTCCTCGGGCCCAGGGATCGCCCTGGAGAGATGCACATTGTTAACGAAAACTATACTATCACATCTCGCATGCACAGAATATGCCGTAACTTGGATCAGTAAATTATTAGAATTAAAAGAATATTTTACTCGATACACTTCGGAAATAGTAGCAAATTGTGCCTTTGGAATTCAAGGACACAGTTTTGATGATAATCCAGATCCATTGGCTTTTGTCAATGTTGCTAAGACAATTTTTGAACCAACATTAATGAACGGCATAAAACAGGCTTTGACCTTCTATTTACCGGATTTAGCAGGTTTGTTGAATGTAGGATTCATAGAAAAAAAGACAGATGCTTATTTTCGAGAAAATTTGAACATTTTTTCCTACCTAGGGCAGAAAGTGCGGCAGAGCCTTTCTGCCCTCGGGAGCCACTTTGTGCCCTCCTAATCACTTTCGGCCCACGGGCAGAGAAATATTTTCGGCCCCGGGGGCCGAAAGTAATTAGCGGGCACAAAGTGCGCCCACGGGCAGAAAACAGCACTTTCTGCCCTCGGTACGAAAGACAATATACGCGACTCGGGCACAAATATACAACAACCGCGCCCTTCGGGCGCGGTAGTCGTACTTTCTGCCCTAGTGGCGTAATGTACTATAATTTCAAAATATTAGGTTCTGATTTTACATACAAATGAATGCATTTATAACTGCTAGAGGAGGGGGGGGGGTAGTCGCCAAGTTTGCTCACCATGGGCGCTTCGATAGATTCGGCTATCCCCTCAAACCTCATGCACCGATGCACCTGACGGATTAAGTACGACAGTGTAAAACTCTTTCAGCAACATAGTACGTTTGTGCTTTGCTCGAGCTGTACAAGCGTTTTCTCTGCTACCTGCCGTATTACTGATGCAAGACGACCGATGTAGCTGATCCAAATTATATGTTATGATACGCAAGAAATCGTTAACTAACTGATGTAAGTATATCAAAACAATGATGAACGCGAGACGGGAGAAAATGTAAACCAGTTTATATGTATATGAAAACATTGAAAACAGAGTAAGTTCTGCAATTAAAACAAGATGCAAATCACCAAAAGTACACATATCGCGAATTATAATGTACCTATAATGTTTAGAAGTCAACAATATTCTTAAATTATGTACAAAATGCAATGGACAGATTTTTAGGAAGTAATATAGTGGTGGAGCGCACTCTCCAGCTACTGCATGACCGGTGGAGCGCACCTAAGTGGAGCGCATACTAAAGTATCACCAACAATTCTTACAGGATCCGATGGTCTGCAGTGTAATGTTTGTCCAGACACTGTTATAGTGATATATACCCGTAATGGGATTACATAATGACAGAAAATATTGGAAAAACCCCAATCTTTTTTACTCTGATAGATTTAATCCTGGAAACCATGCAAATCATCGAGAAGGTGCCTATTGACATTTGGCGAGGAACCAAGAATGTGCGCAGGTAGACGACTTGGACTTATGTTGGTGAAACTTGCAACAGCGACAATATCATCAAATTTTTCAATACAAAGTTTCACAAAAACGAAGACACCACTGGAAATGGAAGCAACTACAATAATAACTTATGCCAAAAGGGGATTGTGGGGAAAATTTGAGAGACTTTAGAGATCATCATTATCAATGTATTATGCATGAATTATATAACTTATTATTTGGACATAGTTACGTGCATCAAATTAAAAACCACGAGCAAAGAATAAAGTAAAAGTATAAGATTGATTGAAAGATATTGTCATTGATGTTCTTCTTGTATTAAAATTTGATATTCATTGCACATAAATTCTAATGCTCTATTACCTTCCAACCATTGTTTTTATTCAATTTTTTGGTTATAGGGCCAACACTTTTTGTCAGACAGTGAATGAAACATTTAAATAGGCAAAGAATCTTATGCATTATAGAGTGTAATTGTGATATTGAACTCATTTATTTCGAATTATAATTTTAAATATGAAATGTAAGAAAATACGCTTATCATGAAATCAGACGTTTATAAAAATAGAATAATAATCTTTTTATTGCGTTGATGAAACTTTGAGTACATTTCACAAATAAAACAACTGTTGTGCTAAAGAGCAGGAAAGTTTTTCGTTATATTCACGACATTGAAACTGATATCGAGACATTGATAAAGAGCAGCGATACACTTGTACACTCACACACATTGTGAGCCAAGATTTAGCATATCGATGAAATTAAACATTTTGTATCATATAGGGTAGTATTCATTTTACTTTAGGACGTATTGCAGATACTATTTAATGCATGAAAAAAAACTCAGAAGATAGCCTTTTCAGTATTTATTGGATACAAAAGTTCTGGGTGTCAGGAAATACTGAGTGTGTTGTTTTTCACATTAATACAACGAAATTATGGAATTATAACGTTACGAAATTACGAAATCAGCTTTTTTTCAATTATAACGTAAATAACTATTTTTTAATGTTGGTAACAAACATAAAAAAAAAATTTTATTTATGCTGATTTGAATTTTTATATTTAAAAAAATAAGTTTATGTCAAATAATTTTTATGGTGGCTTTTTTTCGTGGTTTTGCGTTTCATTGAGTAGAAAGTTCTGAAAGTTCATAAAATTCCCTACGTAATAGTGTATGTTGTTTAAGAGACTTGAATATCTATAATTAAGGCTGCTTATGCAATTTTTTTTTTTTAATTACCTGTGTACACTATCAATTTAATCTCATGATTTATTTTATTACACTAATGTAACTGAATTTTTTATTGGTTTTGTTTTTTAATTTTTATCATTTGTAAACGAGTTTTAGTCTCCACGTTTCAAAAAATTTTTTTTTCATTTTATCTGTACTTATTGGCTTTTAATTCACATTTCTCCGACATTTCAAAGCAGATGTTGTTTCAAGAAAAATTTGTACAGTTCTTCATTTTTATTATTAGTAATTTTAAGTAAAAAATTATGAAAGACTATAAAGTTCTTTACAAAATAATATTAATTGCTAAAAAAAAAAAGTGTATTCGATAGAGAAAACATATTACACATATTTTTAATGAGGAGGAGCAGTAATCAGATGGGAAAATATGTATAATCTGTAATCCACGGACGATGTAGCGATGGTGGCTGATACCAACGATGGTTTACAATGTATTTTAAATGACCCAGAAAAATATGGCGATAATAATAAGACGTTAGTGAGCACGAAAAAGACGCCAATTTTAATTTTCAGAAGGAAAGTGAGAAATGTACATTTAAGGGTGAAAACGTAGAAGTAGTAAATAAGTGCAAGTATTTGGGCTTCTAACTCTCGACTAAAAACTCAATGATCAAAGATTTGAAGGCGGGAGAGATAGAAACACGTCGATAAAATTCAGAGGAAGTTAATAAAATGACAATGGAAATCAATGACAATACCCCGGCATATGTTTGGAAAAGAGAGGTAGATAGGAAGAGTCCAGCGATTGAAACAATAGATAAAGCAGGCAATTATTTTCTAAGAATAGCGTAACTGGAGAGTGATAAATGGCCAAAAATGAGTCTAAGAGAGGAGATAAGAGGATTTAAGAACGGAAATGCATCAAAATAGGGCGAAAGCGTAATGGAGGCGTTTAAAGTAGTAGAGGATTGTAAGGGTGAAAAGAGTTTGTGCGATGATCAGGGGAGAAATGATAAAAAATAAAATAGAGAAAAATATAAAAATTGCAGTACATCAATGAATTCAAATAGAAAAAAATTCAGTATAATTTATAAATTAAGTTACTGTAATTATTCTAAATGTATTCAAACTAGTCTAGGGAAAATGAAGAGTGGGGGAAATATTAAAGAACAAAATATGAAGAAGAGGGGGTAGGGGGGTAAATAGGCAATTTTGCTGCGCGAAGGTCACCCACCCTTTCTCGAGGAGCATTGCGGGGAATTAAAGCACATGTGAAAAATCACAGAGGTGCTTTGCTTGTGGACGTCGCACAGGCCGGGAATCGAACCGCGGTCTCCCGCGTGCCAACCCACAGCCTAGCCGGCTGAGCCACAGCGCGCTCTGTCATGCGAGAAAATCAAAT
>JAPYYV010014555.1:0-10711 GCA_030522625.1 Copidosoma aretas
GTGTGGGTGGGGGGGGTGTGGGGTGGGGGCCCCCCGCGGGCCCCCCCCCCCCCCCCCCCTCTTCCAACATGAATCCCTGACACAATTTGCTTGTTTTCTTCGAGATTGACATAAAAAATATTTTTCAGTTTTTGAAAGTCCCTCCGCAGGCCCCCCTAAACCTTCCTGCACCCCCCGCGACCCCCCTCACACTCTGCTTGGACTTTGTTATTTTTGCGATTTCGTATGGGTAATAAATCATCTGTACTAACCACATCCCCCCGCACTACCACCAACGCAGCCATCCCACTGGACTCCCGCTATTTACGTTGTTATGAGTTCAATTTTCACATACTTTCAAAATCTCCATTAGTTTTCACGCCCCTCCACACCCCTACTACTGTCGATCCCCTGCAGTCCACTGCACTACCACCAACGCATTTTCCCTTTCCCCGCACTACCACCCATACGGTAACACTCAACTTTTTTTTTAACAGTGTTTAAAGTCCATACAGTTATCAATACATTATCAACACTAATATTTTATTTACTAATGCTATTTAAAATATATGTATAAGAAGTTCCTAGTCTGCGTATATCGGCTCGCTTTTTATAAATTATAAAATCCTGAATATAGCTTTAGAAAATAACAGTTTCCCCGATATGCTCATAAACAGCATTGAAAAAATTAGGATATCCAATGTTAATTGATTTTCATCATAAACAGAGATGATGAACAGAAATTTGACAGCAGCTAACAGACAGTAACTTCTTTGTATGAACTTCTAAAACCATTTTTATATCTTTGTCTATTTATAACGAGACTTATACCTTAATTCAAACATAATATTAACAATTAGCAAAAATTTATAATAAAATATTCATTTATTTATTATTATTTATAGTAAACATTATTTTTTATTTTATTTTTTTTTTAATAGATTTTTCAAATCAGTATTTTCTTTATTGTAGTAAGGTATCAAACCCAACTAAAATAACGTTTCACACTCATCCTTATAATGTATATTGATCATTATTATTGTTTTTGAACTACCCTTTTAAATTTTATACTATTTTGTTACAATCGATCATAAGTCTTTGGTTCTGTAACTGTTTATGTCTTTTTACATCACTCCCTTCTACTTAAATAATTTTTCAAAGGTTTCGAACATAGATTTTTCCTTACTCATTCTTAGATAATAGTATATTACCACCCTGGTGCTAGGGACATTTTCCTGCCTTCCTCGAAGTTGTTTGCCCGAGCGAAGCGAGGGAAAACATCGAGGAAGGCAAGAAAACGTCCTTAGTACTAGGTCGGTATTATATTTTAGAAAACGTCCTTAGTACTAGGTCGGTATTATATTTTTCATCATGAGAGCCGAAAAGAAGCGGCGAAGGTGCGATTTTTAGGTTAGAGTGATGAAAATTATATTACATGATTTTTTGCCTCTACCTTTCGGTAATCCTGTAGGAACACATTTTATAGTTAATTCTCTTTATTCAGCATCTTTAACGACTATAAAAGGGGCTAGGTTAATGAAATTAGAATCCAATAAATATGTTTAAAAATTAATTTAGTGTAATAAATGAATTTAATTATATGATTAACACTTAACAAATGTTTTGATACATGATGCTACATATGATTTCCGTTGCTTTATATTTTAAGTAAATGCCAAAAAAATGTATAGCAATAATTAAAAAATTAAGAATAAATAATAACTTGAATTGTCTTTCAAGTTATGTCAAAAATACTGCATAAATAAATATAGAAATCTTAACATATGTACAGTTATTTTTTCAAACGCACGAAATTCGTTAAATCATACAAAGAGAAACAAAAGTACACAAATATGTAGATACATACATGAAAAGATACATGTATTCGTTTATTTCTAAATAAATAACTACATGTAAGCAAACGTACATACATACATATACACACGGACACATAGATACATACATATACACTTTTATACGTACATGCATACATGTATCATGCATAGCGATAAACGTTCATAAATGCGTAAATACCTACATTTGAACAGATGTTAGTGCACAAATACTTACATACGTAGACACAAACATGCATATGTTTATACATCTATATTTACACATGATTCTATCCGATTATCTATACGTACATCTCCATATACAGACATACGTACACATACGAGCATAAATGCATACACAAATATATATATACACATAGAAACATATATAAGTACAATTTCACACACATACATACAAAAATATTACATCAATCACATTAGTATAAACATGAAAACTTATATTACACATAAGTATAAGCATAAATATGTATATACATACGTTTCTTAATACCCACACTTGTACGTACATACATATAGAAATACATGCACAAAAAAATACATCAATAAATAGATACAAGCATACCAACATAAATATGAGATACATACATGCATACATTTATAAATACACTTAATAATAAGAAAATACATACAAACATATCTTGAATCCTGAATACATACCTAACTCTAAAAAAAATTCCTGAAAATTAATTTTGAACAAAAACCAATAAAAAATTGCGTGTTGGGATAAGCCTATTAAAAAAGCTGTCCAAGCAACGCAGGCTGCCATAAAGTATGGCGTTGATTGTATAAAAACTGCATAGCACGATTATAAGGAAATATGATAAACTGGATTTGCTCAGAACAGTAACATGCAATCCTGAGTGATAAGATTTAGAATAGTTTAATCAAACCTCAGTAAAAATACGACGCCGGATAACATACCTAATCCTACAGTGAGATTATTCTATTCAAAAGTACAGTAAATTTCGGATAATATAACAAAAAAATTTTTCATAGAATTTTAGCTTATGTTTACACTATCAAGTTTCAAAAACGTTGTCTACAACAAGCATATATTTTAATGGAATATCATTATGATAATGAAATGATTTTATCTGAGGATATACCGAAGAATACTTCTGCTGATATAATTTTTAAAAAATGGAAAACTATTAATGACAATGTTTGAGCATATTCTACACGGTTCTCACACTCGACTTAGTCCTTGTTTCAATAATTCTAAGAAACAATTCGTTTAAAATCTCCCGAAATTTTTTAATGAGGTGACAAAAATTAGAAGAAATCGTTATTGTGCCTATAAAACTCGAAATCATACTTATTAAAATCATATTTAGTAGACTAAAAATGAAAATAAGGTACCATCACACAATACAATAGTCATGTCATATAATAAATTTTTGTTAATGGAGTATAAATGCCATATTAGTGTTAAATATTGTGCTTTAATTCAGAATGTAAAGTATTTTTATGACTAAATCAGCGTAAGAGACAGGAGATGTATCGAAATTGAGAAACTTAATGATCCTGGCGAAGAAATGTTTAGTGAAATTTAAAATTGTCTAAATTCTAGACACCTAATTCAAATAAAAACAGTATGCAGATGATAAACACTAAGAATTTGATGAGGAAGACATAAGATAATTAGTCCAGTAGTATATCTTAAAAGTAAACAAAAATCAGTATTTGAAGAAAAAAACATCGAAAGTACAATAAACAAGCGACAAACACCGTTTACGGCAAGGTTAAATTAAACAACATTGATGTTTTGCAAAATTCTTGAATATCTCGATTGTACTGTGGAAATTTTCTAGGCGTAATATATAAATGTACAAGGAAGTTTTAGAAATCCAAAATAAAATAATTTAATGATTCCACTTTTTCATTTTGTAGTCTGTGCAAGTTTGGAGTTTTAATTACTTGTAAACTAAACCATTTTTATTCATCTAGAAATGGTCGATTTACATTTTGGTTTCTGTAATGATACTTTCTTATTTCGTAAGTTTTTAAATTCTTTAAGTTAATAAATACAATAATCTCTCGATCTTTAAGACCGTTCATTAAGTAAAAATACTGAATGAAACCACACTTCCAACTTACCAGGTCAGAAATCGTATAAATAAAATGCCTTAAAAAGAAAAAAAGTAAATGGTCTACGAAGGTGTGAGGACGGAAAGAAATTTAGGGGGTGCGAGTAGATGCTATACTACGTTAAAGTTTCAATTTTTGATTTGTTGGTAGGGAGTCGGGATTTGAAGCGACGCGGGGAGGGGGAGGGGCTTTTGGAGGGGGGGCATGTCATACAACTATTTAAAAAAACTCAGGTATTTTCGGATGGATCCAAAAATGTGGGGGGCTTGGAGGGGGGGTGGTGTACGGCTTCAGCTGCTCTCGAAAAAATTCGGCTTTTTCTCGGAAAGCTTAGAAAATGTGGAAGGACTGGAGGGGCTGCAGTGGGTAACATATGTGTACAGAATTTAGATGCTCTTGGAAAGATGTGGAAATGTGGTTGGACTTTAGGGGGCGAAAAGGGTGACGTGAGGGGCCAGACAACAAATCCGAGGGCTGTCGGGGGCTAAACCATTTTAAATGCGGAAAAAACAAACCTATTTCTCGTCATTTCGTATAGGGGGGCGAGGGTGGGTGCTGGGTGGCCAACCGAAAAAGTGTTGGGGAAGGGGGAGAGCGTGGTAGGTCACACTTACACAATGGACAAATTCGGACAAAATTATGCCATTCTTACCTTTTTTGACAAATTTTTATGGGAGTAAGAATGGCGGGGGGGTTGCACATTGCCGCATTTTTTTTTCTTCAAAAATCAATAAGTTTTAAACGAAGTAACATCACAATTATTTTTGTGTTCATTGAAGATAATCGGACCGATAATAGTGGAAATATACATAATATCTAATTTAAAAATTTTCAAAGCTAGAAAACTAATGGAAACTTGGATTTTTTGTAAACTAAGTGCTGAAGCAGTGCGTTATGTAATTAACAAGATTTACACTAAAAAATAATAGCCTAATGAACGTGTACGTACACGTTTATCAAAACTAATGTTACAACCGTCTAATAACATTCTAATTAACATAATTCTGTTCACATAACCTCAAAATATCCCCTGATATCAAGTTCTTGTTCAAGCAATTAAATATTTTATCGGCCTATTTTACGAAGAAGAGGTTTTACGATTCATTTTTCAAAAAATGCATTAAATAAAGTTAAGAGTTTTTGACGGTTTGGCATTTTGCTTTTTTAACCAACATTCAGTGTCAATAAATTCTTATAGCAGCATTTTACAGAAAAGTTACAAGAGAATGTTTTTTAAAATGGCCTAAATTATCTGAAAAAAAATTTTACTGCACTTGAGCAACATTTTTTAAAATTTGTTTTAAAATACGGACAATTATGTGATAATTCTCAAAATGTGTAAATTTTACCTGAAAAAATATTTTTTCAGATAATTTGAGCCATTTTCAGAAGAAATGTTTTCTGTAACTTTTCTGTAAAATGCTTCTATAAGAAGTTATTAACATTTAAAGTAGGTTAAAAAAGCAAAATGCCGAAACTTGAATTTCAAACACTATAAAAAATTTCTGAAATATCTTTAAGAAATTCTAATTTTTCACTGATGCAAAGCTTTCTCAATGAAACAGCAAAATTATCCATATTTAGTACTTCAATATCTTATTAATGTAGCATGTCAAAAAACGACTTTATTAACATTACAAATTTAGTATAGTGGAGAAAAGCCCTCTTCAAAATCGTGTTTTATTAAGGTAGCAGTAAACGTCTTTTTCTACAATTGTCCTGAAATTTTGCGTATGGCTTAAAATTAGTATTATTTATCATGAGCCGAAATTGGAAGAAACCCAGCGGTATAATTTCTGAGATATTAAAGTTTTAATGAGAAAGAGAAGAACATCGATATAGTGAAATCCGCATAAGCTATGCATAAGTTATAGTGCAGAAATCGCATTATCTCCTCTTGTTTCATATTGTGGTTATTTTTAAAATAATTTTAAGTAACAGTGCTTTATTTGTTAAATCTTTTATGGATTAAGATCGAAAAATGGATAATTATTAGAAAACTTTTCTCAAAAATCAAGTGCTTCACTGACAGTCGTCATCGAATTGTAGGCGGTTGGCATGCAAGGCGCGCAAGGGGCAAAGCTCTACTAGTATACATGGGGCATCCTACGTAAATGGGACGCAACAAAATTTGTTTTTCGTTTAATCATGGGTATCGATAATACTCGATGAGAAAACATTAGTGTAATTTTAAACCATCTCTGACCAACATCATTGCTATTAGTGACAGTCAAAATTATTGAATGATTTATTTGACAGCCAACTTGTTAATTTTTAGGGAGAAAATGATGCCAGTTAAAGATGAAAAAATTCGTACGACGTAAAAAATATAAAGTCGAAAAAAAATTTTGTCTTATAAGGGAAGCAGGAAAAGTGCAGGAACTTGGGTGAAAATTCACAGTTTTTAAGTTTTATCTTGTTCTGTAGAGAAGAAAAAAACGTGAATTTTTGCAGCTTATGCGGTTGCTGAGAACAAAATTAGTAAAAATTCCGAACTCCTCGGACTGATCAAATAAGATACTTAATATAAGCTAGAATACATCAAACTCCAAATTATTTTGTATTTAATAATGCCGCTGCTTACAAATATAGTAGTAAATTCTTGAAATTAGAAAAGGCGGATCCAATATGGGGACCAACAATTCTAAAATTGATTAGATTCGCTAAGTCAAAAATATACTGGTAATTACGTATACTTTTCAGTGAGAAACGTAGTTTAAAAAATTTCTGCAGCTAGCGTGGTTTCTGAGCAAATATTTTTTAAATATTTACTGCTCTTTGGACTGATAAAAAGGTTACTATGTTGGATTCAATATTTTGAATTTAAAGAATCTCATGTTACATTTGTAAGCAGTACTCTGGATAATTTTACGGTTCGTCGAAGTTTGATGGTAAAATTTTTCTTGTCTATATAAAATTTCTGATTTTATTAGTCCAAAGTGGTGTTAATGTCTAGTAATTTTTTAATGTATAATAATGCACTGATGTTCGATCCTCGTTTTGGATAACATTAAAAAGAGATCATCGTAGAGCTCTTTAGCAGTTGGACGTTAGGTAAAACGGGTCCATGTTGAAGTGAGCTTAAGTTATCAACATAGTCTTATTAAAGGAAAAGGGTTACTTATTAGTGAATGGGGTATAAAAAGAAAGACCCGAAAGTGTTAGTCTAAGTAGAAGTGCACCGGTTCAAAACAAATAAAAAAAGCAAACAGACTCTGCATAAAAGGTTAGCACGAAGCAATGAATTACGGCGGGCAAATGTTGCAGAGAATTCACTGTCCAAATAAGTAAACACAAAAAAAGAGGTTGACTTAAGGGGGTAAAAAAAAAATTAACAGATTCAAGCAGTTGAGAGCTAGAGAGATTAAGAAAGTACTTTAAAGTAGGCAAATCAGTACGAAGAGAACAGTTCTCGCCGATAATAGGGTACGATGAGGAGGTAATAGCAGGCGAAGAATACAGAAAGAAGACTCTGTCGCATTACTAGTTCATGATTATACGCAAAGGAAAAAAAAAAATAATGAATTTAAATAAAGATATGGCACGAAACGTGGGAAAAAATCGACGCAAGAAATTAGTTGGTTCTATGAAATTAATTCAGGGCATATGATATTAATGAGACAAAAAAACGGAATGGCTAGAACAAAGAGGATAAAAAACTCAGACATTTAACGAATGAAAGAATAAATAAACAATATTAGGAAATCAAGATGGTTCATTAAAATATAGCTGGATTAAAAAAGTTAAATCGACTATTGAAAAATTAAATCATTTGTAGTAATATGATATTATTGCTCTATAAGAAACATGGCTTGAAAATAGGAAGGAGGTGTAGTAGTGAAAACATGAATCGAAAGCACTTGCAGCTATAAGGGAAAATAAAAAAGGTAGAGAAAAAGGAGGGGTGTTAGAGGATTGAGGATGGGCAGGATTAAATAAAAGAATAAGCGAAGAAGATATTATATGCAAGTGCCTCGGCCTCCTACCAACCTCCCTCTGCGCACGGGTCTGCGGACCTCTTATTTAAAGCCTACGGCACGCTGATTCAGTAGTGGGGTAGCAAGCTGGCCAGGCGCCGCGTAGCGGCTGACTACGTAACTAACTTATAAGCTAATCTATAAGGGGAAAAGCGCGCGGTATTTTTGAAGGATAAATTAAATTCTAAATGCGCGCGGTTTATATCAAAGTATGTATATTGTTCATTTTCGCAACATGACCAGCCTATCGTAATCTACGAGCTTTTATAACTTAACATATATCTGGTTCTCCGTAAAGCTCCTGCACCTCGGTATTATAGAAAGTTATCCCATCTTCGCTAATCTTGTCCCTCTTTGCCCCAAAAATATTCCTCAATATTTTCCGCTTGAAAACCGAAAACTTGTGCTCTTCTCCTTTTGTTAATGACCACGTTTAGCTTCCGTACAACATGTCTAGCAGTATGGCAATTTGATATATGTGACGTTCTTTTACGAACCAAACACCTTGCTAAAAGACACATTTTTGATATATCTAATTTTTTTATAGGTTCTGTGTCGAAAAAAAATGCATCTTCAAGGATTGGGAAATAAAGTTTTTTTTCTTGAATAGAGCCAATTTAAATTTTGAGAAATTTGTGATTTTTGGCTTCGAGACTCAAATTCAAAAATTCATAAATTTATTTTAAAAAAAGTATCATTCAAAATTATTAGCAAGTTCCTAATGATATTAGCAATTTAAATGTTTAAATCGATTTTCAACAATATTCTCCACCTCGTAGCCAATTTTAAATATTATCGTATTCTATGTCAGATTTCCAATCGCAAACGTATTTTTGCGGGGGTAATTATTATCACTATTAAAAATTAATTAATTTATATGTATAGTGACGCACGTCTTATCGGCGCAAAGATTCTACTGCACGCCTTATTTACTTGCTTTATATCGTTTTACCTATCATATGAATTATTATTCAACATTTTTAATTGCATAATATTTATTAGAACATAAAACTTTTCACATAATTAAAAGAAAAAATAAAGAAAGAAATAACCACTGCCAATAAATTAGCACAAAGCTTTCTCAACGACATTCTTCTGCAATCATAGAACGAAAAAAAAAAAATAAAAAAACAATAATCAGAATGATTTGAGAAGTGAAAAGAAGATTTTTTTACGCTCTATGATGTGAAATTATTTCGAAAATAAAATTATAATCTTAAGACCCGTATAGTACAAAAAATATTCTTAAAATTTTTTTGAATTAAAAAAATTTTTACAAATGATTAGAACTTATTACTAAAATTGATGGACGTGAAATAACTCTCTTGTAGCTAAAATAATATTTAGTTATATAAAGCTATTTAATTATCCATAGGATATAACTATTGATAAAATCAAATTAGAATTTTTTTACTTCAAAAACAGCAAAAACCGTCTTTTAGCATTAAAAATTGTTATAACAACCTTGATGGGGTATAAAACGTCAAATTTTGTTGTGAACCTGTACAAGGATACAATACGAAATATTTCGAACCTTAGATCATTAAAATTGTTTAAAAGGTTTCTGAGATATAAATGATACAAAAAAAAAAAATTGTAGATTTTCTTAATTAAAAAAAAAACGACATAACTTTTAAAAAATGTTTTAAATTAAAATAAATCTGTTTTAATGTTCTATGAGATACAACTATTAAAGCAATCGATTATTAATTTTTTTCCCTAAAAGTAGCAAGAAACCGCTTCTTGGGCATAAAAAATCGTTATAACAACCTTAATAACGTATGAAACTCGAATTGTTTTCAGGAATTATACAAGGATATAAAAGAAAATATTTTAAGCCTTAAATCATCGAAATCACTCAATAGCTTTCTAACACATTAGTGATTTTCCACGAAAATCTCAGTATTTCTATAATAAAAACTAAAAAAATATTTTATCAAGATAATTTAAAATGAAAAATAGAGCTATTCTGAAGCTCTATCAGACGTCACTATTTAGAAATCCAAATTAAATTTTGTTCACTCTTAAAGAAGTAAAAAACCGCTTTTTGGACATGAAAAATCGTTAGAACAACCTTAGTAAGGTATGAAACATGAACCTTTTTTTGGAATTAATACAAGGATATAAAACAAAATATTTAAAGCTTTTAACCATCGAAATCACTCGAAAGGTTTTTAAAATATGCGTCATTTTCCACAAAAATCTCAGTATTTCATTGATAAAAGCTAAACACAATATTTTATGAAAATCATTCGAAATGGAAAAAAAAGCTATTCTGAAGCTTTATCAGATATTATTATTTAGACATTCAAATTAAATTTTGTTCACCCTTAAATAAAAAAAAAACCTGTTTTTTGACCATAAAAATCGTTATAAAAACCTTATTTCTAATTTATTTCTAGAAAAAAAATTTTTTCATCGATACAACGCTTACTGTATGAGGAAGCAACATCATCGCAAAAAATAAAAATCCTATTTATTAGGATTTTGATACATTATTAAGAGTTAATAAGTACCTCGTTCTAAATTACGTTGTACAATATTACATTTATTCTTATACCATACGTGTATAGTATCTTTTATTTAAAAATTTTTAAAATAGTTTTTTTTTCATACAACGAGAATCGCTATGCTTCTAATTCCTGAGGCGAGATTGGAACTATATAATGATATAGCCCAGTAAATAAGCCGGAAAGTGTTTAAAACCTGGAGAGTAGCACCGATTTCAAAAATTTTTGATGGTACGTGTTCCTTAGACCTTCAGGAATATTCATCACCCCTAACCTCTGCATATGCTCTTAAAATGGGGGTGGT
>JAPYYV010014557.1:0-21101 GCA_030522625.1 Copidosoma aretas
TCATCATTATCATTATAATCATAATCATAATCATCATAAACATCATGATCATCATCATCATTATTATCATCATCAGCATCATCACTTTCACTATTACTATTATTATCATTATCGTTATTATCTTTATAATCATCATCACCATTATCACAATCTTTAACATCATCAACATTATCATCATAATAATCGTTATCATTACAATCATTATCATCATCATAATTTTTATCATTATCATCCTTATAATCATCATAATAATCATCATCATCATCATCATCGACATCATCATCATTATCATCATCATTATAGTATCACCGTCAACATCATCATCAATATCAGCATCACTATCATCATTATCATTCTTATCATCTTCATCATCATCATCAGCATTATTATCATCATCATCATCATCAGAATTATCATCGTCATCATCATCGTTATCATCATTATTATCATCATAATCATTATTATCATCATCATCATAATCATCATCAGCATCATCGTCGTCATCATCATAATTATTATCGACATTGTTATGATGATCATCATCATCATTATCATCCTCGTCATCATTGTCATTATCATTTTTATCACCATCTTTATCATCATCATCATCATTATAATCATCATCATCATCATCGTCATTATCATCATCATCATCGTCATCCTCACCATAATTATCATCATTATCATCATCATTATAATTATCATCATCATCACTATCTTTATCATCATTATCATTATCATTATAATCATCATCATTATCGTTATCATCATCATCATCATCGATATCCTTATCACAATTATCATTATTATCATCATCATTATAATTATCATCATCATCACTATCTTTATCATCATTATCATCATCACTATAGTTATCATCATCATTATCATCATCATCATTATCATTATCATCATCGTGATCCTCATCATAATTATCATTATTATCATCATCATTATAATTATAATCACTATCTTTATCATCATCATTATCATTATCATTGTAATCATCATCATCATCATCGTAATCCTCATCACAATTATCATCATTATCATCTTCGTCTTCATTATCATCATAATCATCATCATTATCATCATCGACATCATCATCATCATTGAAATTATAATCATCATCAAACTTATCATCATCATCATCATCTTCACTTTCATCATCATCCTCTCGATCATCTTTAGTATCATCATCTTCACCATCATCATCTCTATGATCATCAGCATCAACATAATCATCATTATTATCGACATCATCATCACCATCATGATAATTATCGTCATCATCATCATCATCATCATTATCATCATTATCATTATCAGCACCATCATCATCTTTATCATCATGAGCATTATCATCATCTTAATCGTTATTTTAATCATTTCCATCATCATTATCATTATCTTTATCACCATTATCATAATCATTATCATCATCATCATCATCATCATCATCATCATCATCATTATTATTATTATCATCATCATCATCATCATTATCGTGGACATCATCATCGTTATCATCATCTTTATTATCATATTCATCGTCAACATCATCATCATCTGCGTGACAATCATCATCATCATCCTTATCATCTTCATCGAAATCATTATGATCATCATCATCATCATCATCATCATCATCATCATTTTCATTATCCTAATCATTATTTTAATCATTGCCATTATCATCATCATTATCTTCATCACCATTATTATCAACATCAGCATGATCATAAGCATCATCATTATCATTATCATCTTTGTCAATATCATCATTATCATCGTCATAATCATCATCAATATCATCATTATCATTACTATTAACTTTATCATTATTATCATCATCATCAAGATTATTATCATCATCATCATCATTATCAGCCTCTTTATCATCAGCATCATCATTATTATGATTATCATTATCATTTTGATCGACTTTATCATCATAACCATCATCATCATTATCATCATCATCATCAGCAGCAACACTATCATTATCATCATCCTTATCATCTTCATCATCATAATCATCATCATCATCATTATTATCATTATCATCATCATCATCAGCATCATCATCGTCATCATTATCATCAGTATCATAATCATCATCATTATTATCATTATAATCATAATTATAGTCAACATCATTATCATCATCAGCATCACTATCATTATCATCATTATACTTATCATCTTCATCATCATCATCAACATAATTAGCATCACTATCATCATCATCATAATCATCATCATCGACATTATCATCATATTCATCGTCATCATTATCATGATCATGATCATCATCATCATAATCATCATCATCAGCATCATCATTATCATCATCTTCAGTATCACAATCATCATTATCATCATCATCATTCTTATCATCATTATTATCTTCATCATCATCATCATCGACATCATCATCATCAGCATCATTACTTTTACTATTACTATCATCTTTATTATCGTTATCATCTTTATCATCATTATCATTATCATAATTATCATAATCGACATTATCATCATAATTATCGTCATTATCACTATTATTATCATCATCATCATTATTATTATCAACAACTTTACCATCATCATAATCATCAATATCATCATTATTATTATCATCATCATCATCATCATCAACATCATCATCATCTTCATTATGATCAAGAAAAAACATTGTACAATAATAGCAAGATTAAATATAGCTTCTTCGAAAGATCATAATAGATTGTTTTATTAAAATAATAATAAATAAAGTATAATAATCATTTTCATTTGATGACTCGGAAGCATCATATAATACAACTATATATATATATGCCATGTGAGACTAGAGTAATTGTCATGTTCGACAAAACTTTGAAATCATTGATAGGCTCTTTTTGTTATATTACCTAATTTATCACGACAATTTTTTGCATCGGTTTTTTTTTCTGAATCTATTAGGGTGATAATTTTGGGAGCAAATACGAAAACTATATCATAGAAAATTTCTGTGATAACAATAAGAAACGTGCTCTTCTACATATAAATAAAAATTTTGAATCACAATAAAAATCGTATCAAATGTTTGATTTACTGATGCTAAAAATAATTGATGAAGAAAAAAAAGGTCACTCTAAGGAAATTAGGTTTTGTACCAAAATTTTCAATACAATGCATGTACAAATTAACAAAGATCAATAGAAAATGTTAAAATTTACTCTTAAAATATAAAACGTAAACATTTTATTTTCTCTGCTAAAAAAAAAGAATTTTGTCGATGGTATAGACTGGTATAGCATTCATACTATTTTGAAATAATATAAACATTGATAGAACGATCTATTTATGGCTAGATTTAAGTGGTATCAACAGCTTATTTTTTTTGAAAATCTGAAACAAGCATTGAGAAATGACTAATTAAATATAAAGAATCTCTTATTCAGTTCTAAGTTAATTATAGTGTTTATTTTTTATTGAATTAAAAAGTGCAATATGGTTTGAATAAAAATAACATTATTTTGAACAACGGCTCTTATATTATGCCATCGCAAGGTTCATACGGTATGTACACCAAAAATTGATCAGTGCATTATTATTTTATATTATATAGTGATTTGGAAGGGACTGGTAACACCAAGCCAATGCGGGCCTGCTCCTTCTAGATGCAGCTAGCACAGGCACCCTGTGCACCGCGGACTCGCCTTTCAAGGCACGCGTTTCCCAAACGTGCGTCACAGTAATTAAGGCTCACACCAGGACACTATTTATAGATATAGGGCTTGAGGGAAAATAGTCACACACACTCATACAGAATAAGACAACATCTTTTATTTTTATTAATTGAAGACTAAATATATTGAATCAGAACATAAATTACAAACGATGATGTGTGTATGTGGTTGTGTGTGTAATTTCGATGAATGTAAAGGAATACTATACAAATACATAGTTGGAGCACACGAGCTCGTCTTAACTAAAATAAAATGTAGCACGGGCAGATGAACGAGGACTATACGCTTGCATAACAGGTCCGCTGCCCAGTCCACAAGGAACCAACGTATTCACAGATCACTTGGCATCTCACGCCTTTCGATGGAGACATACCACGATAGGCCACAGTGCTGTCAGGCCGAAACTTGCAGGCGTCTATTGCCAGCTAGCCATTTCTTTGACGTAAACAAAGCGTGTAGTTGTCGACTGGCTCCAATGTATTTTCCTGGATACTCCAAAGGACGGGTATCCCGACCTCTTCGTCAGATAGCTCCTCTGCACGACACGCAGGGTCTCCAGCTGGCCCAGAGGTATCCTCCCAGATACTCCGATGGACTACTACCCCGACCGCCTCATCAGGTAGCTCTTCTGCACGGCACACAGAGTCTTCAACTTCCTCGGAGCACAAATTATTGTCTCCTCGTCGAGCCTCCGCGCATTTCCTCCAACCTCGCAAGAGTCCTTTTTTTCGCACTACCGTCGCGCACTAAGTCGTAAACTAGTCCGCCGTGCCTTATTCACACGATCTCTCTCGTGCACCTACTTTTTGGCACTTCTTTTTCTCCGCTTGCGGCTATCTTTCCTAAATATACCGTGACGTCGAGCGTACAATGGCTAAACCGTTACATTTTCATACATTTTACAAGACTTTGTATACGTTTTACAAGATTTTTTTATGAACAATAGTAACTAACTTTTTATACATTGTTCATTTTATGAAATTTCTTCGATAACTTTGTTCAAAATCTTTTAAAAAATAATCCAAGCCTTGAAAAATGGGAATCGGATAAAAAACAAAAAAGTTTCTCATCTCGTTCTGAGTTTTTTTTGTATACTTATCAGTAACTAAATATGCAACATGCTAAATCGGAAAAAAATTTGTTTTCGAAAATTAAAATATTTTTTTTTATTATGGAAGTCACTTTGCTGTTATTACACATGAACATTATCTGAATAAAGTTCAGTCACAGTTCTAGGGTAAGAAAGATCATGAGAAAAAAGATGAAGTGGGACTTCCTGATATATCTGATCTGTTTAGTCAGACAGCAACCAAAAAAAAAGTATGTTTAAATAATGAGCTGGAGAATAATATGTTATGTGAAGTATGATATTTAAATGGAGAATTTTTGGCTTCTTAACAGTATCATTCAAATCTGTTGAATTATTTTGTTTCATGATCTTACTTAGAATGTATTATTATGTGAGTAAAAAGGTAAAACCTCTGCCAATAAATTAGCATAAAGCTTCCTAAACAACATTATTCTACTATTATTTACCTAAAACAAAATTTAAATAAAATAATGAAATGATTTAGAATGTCAAAAGAAGCTAATTTTATGCTCTACATTGTGGTATGAAGTTACGAACGCGAGCAATCTTATAGTTTGTATAAATATTATGTTTGAAAAATAAAAATTCATCAGCAACAGTTTCTACCTGACCAGCAACCTCATTTTGACGGATAATTATTTATACAGCTATTTTTTAATAAAATAAAGAGAATATAAAGCAAGCTATTACTTCAAGAACTCTATCAAGGCAAGATTCATCGTAATCTGTTACAATGTTACTATTTACAACTTAAAAATAGATTTTTTAACCCTTAGAAGAGTAATATACTGTTTTTTTACTACGAAGATTGTTATAAAACCCTTAATAAGGTATAAGACTCAAATTTTTTATATGCAGCTGCAGTAAATAAGTAGAATCAATCATTTGGAGAGTTTCTGAGATGCACATCTCAGTTTTTTACACTCCAAATAAAACATACAAATTTCGAAAAAATAGACTTTTCAAAAAAATGAGCTTTAATTGGATACCTTGGACAAAGAAAACCTAATAACGGTACTTAGCAATGCTAAAATAGATAGTAATGTACCGTTATAAGTTTTTCTTCGACCGACGCGTCTAATTACGTATTTTCTCGAAGTTCACAAATATATTACAAATGTAAAAATCACTGATTCAATAAAAAAAATAGATTTTCTTGAATACGAAAAAACGATACAGGGTAAACAAAAATTTTTTCGTCTAAAATGGATGTGTTCTAATACTAAAGGAGATACAACTATTGAAGCATTTTTAAGTTTTTCACTCTAAAAGTAGCAAGAAACCGCTTATTGGACATAGAAAATCGTTATAACAACCTTAATAATGTATAAAACGTTTTTTTTTTTGAATGAATTAAAAGGATATAAAAACGAATATTTTAAGCCTTGAATCATCAAAATCACTCGAAAGGTTTCTAAGATATGAGTTATTTTCCCCAAAAATCTAAGTATTTCTTTAATAAAAACTTAAAAAAATATGTTATTGCAATGACTTGAAATGTAAGAAAAAGCTATTTTAAAGCTCTATCAGATGTTACTATTTTAAAATTTTAGTTCAACTTTTTTCACCCTTAAACAAGTAAAAAACCTGTTTTTTGACCATAAAAATCGTTGTAAAAACCTTAATAAGGTATAAAACTTCATTTTTTTTTTGAATTAATACAATGATATGAAAACCAGTATTTTTAGCTTCAAATCATTAAAATCACTCAAAAGGTTTCTATGATATGAGTAATTTCCCACAAAAATCTCAGTATTTCTTTAATAAAAACTACACAAAATATGTTATCAAAATGATCCAAAATGAAAAATAAAGCTATTTTAAAGCTCTATTAGATGTTACTATTTTAAAATTTAAGTGCAATTTTATTCACCCTTAAACAAGTAAAAAAACCTGCTTTTTGACCATAAATGTCGTTATAAGAACCTTAATAAGGTATTAAACTTAAATTTCTTTTCCGAGCCGCCATAAGGAGGTTGAAACATAAATTTTAAGCCCCAAATTATTTAAATCAACCGTTGGGTTCCTGAGATATGACTGATTACACACACACACACACACACACACACACACACACACACACACACACACACACACACACACACTATATGAAACATTTCTAACTTATTTTTAGAAAAAAATTTTTTTTACCGATACAAAGCTTTCTTTATAAGAAAGCAATATTTTTTAGGAAGCAACAAAAAAGGATACTGATGATTTCTTGTGGAATTTGAAATAAGCATGACCATCAATCAAGCCAACAACGACGTCACGGATCTTCAGAATCATACCAATAAAGCAGTACCTATAACACTTCAAGTCATGATTCTTTAGTTAACTAATATAATTTATTATTTAATACTATCGAGTTTTATAAGATCACTATTTAGAAATTGAAGGCTTTATCATTTAAGAGTAAAAAATTATATAAGTCAAAAACAGTATTTCAGTTACTCAAATACAGATTTCTAATATTAGAAGTTTTTAAAATTTGGAATTAAAATTTTAGAACTATACTGTGATAAAATACTAACTATGAATAAAATGTGATGTATACTTGACATTGTACTGAGGTAAAAACTTCTTGCGATCTCTTCAATATTATTTGTGGCATATTCTGTAAAATATTAAATTGTAATCGACAGTAATTTGAAGCAGCATGTGAAATTGAATTACAATAATATAAATAAATTGACTGCCATAAATGATATTCGTTCTTATGTATTATGTATCTATAGTTGTGTGATACATCTATAATTGAATATATTGCGTACTGAGAGGTTATGCACGACTACACATGGCACTAATGCCGTTTCGCGTGACCTAAGACTGCAGCGCTGGTGGAGACACAGTACATGAAAACTGATAGCACAACGTGCTTACGGCGTGCGTTCAGAAATTACGATAGCTGTACGTCACAATACATGTACGCGTACTCTTGGCCGTGCTCCAAGGTACGGTTACACCGGATCAGAAATCTATGGTAGCCGGGAAATCCTTCGTAGGCAACCGAAGGAGAGCCAAAGTCGGCAGCGTGAGAGAGTAAGCGATAGGTCCAAGTAGGCAGTCGAAGTAACCTAATTTAGTGTTATACAGTCGTCATGTTCGGACGTATTCGGAAAGTGACGGAAAGCAACGAAGCAGCCAAAGTATATAATGTTTATAATATATATATATATATATATATATATATACCATGTATTCAAGCTGTTTACTTACTGTCGTGTTTAGCGACATACAAGTATCCTAAAGCCATATGAATTTATGCTTAGAGAATGGCTAAAAACATTTGCACTTTAGGTACATGATCATATTTTTATGGCGCATGAAGAAAAGAAACACCGGTACTATTTTATTGAAAACCGATTTTATTTTGTGTACATTTCTATTTTATCATATATTGTCAATATGCAGCCTTTTTTGTGAATGCGTGACTTTTTTGCCCATCAATGTTTTTGCAGTGTATATAGATAGCATCGTACTACATTGCATAATCGCACATCTTTAATAGTTTAATCTATATATATATTCCATACTCAAACTGTGTGTATAATTATGTCTCCCTTGCTCTTGCCGTCAAGGTATGTTTTAAGTTTGGTTACGTCTTCGTTATTTCGGCTGCCTAACTCGGACCTACCGTTCGCCCCCTCATGCTACCACCGTAGGCCCTCATTCTCACTCGTTATTTCAGTAACCGAAGGGGGTCTTTCAGTCCGCCAAGTCACAATGCTATGGGGTATTGCATTGTATTATTATTAATATACACGCCACGTATGCTCTTTTCTGGAGTTAAACTTATATCCTCTACATACACTCTACTTTCATAACCTACAACCTAACTATCAAAGGCATCCTTTTTTTCCAACCTCACCTACTTACCCAACTTGACTGCCGTTAAGAGACAGTAATAGTATAAATACTCTAAGCATGCGCAAAAAGTATTACTTTTTAGCATCACTGCCATCACTGATACTAAGTTAAAATTGAGTAAAATAACGTAAAATAATGAGAAAAGCACCGAGCCGATAAACAAATGCGTCAATCAAGATTTGTGTATTATGCAACGAGGGGCGGAAAAGGACTATTATAAATCGTGCGTAGTTATCTCCTGAAGAAAAGCCGAGGGCCTCAACTACGGCAGTCTATGCAAGCCCACTTTTGTTCCTAGTAGTATATACATATTTTTCCTTACACTGGGGCAAAAGTAAGTCCAATATAAAGTTTTTGACAAAATTTATGTATCAATCATCGATGTTATAGCTGAACGCTCTCTCGAGATCACAAAAAATCATTTCTTTTTCTCTTAATTTCCAAACGGTTTTAGTACATTTTGGGTTAATTAATTCCTTATTATATCAGCGATTTGTGTCTCATCTGATAATTTTTCGTAAATATAGATGTATTTAAAAAAAATAATGAAACCTAATTGTAATCAGAAAATCAGTAAGGTAGGACTCCTACTGATGTACTTAATGTTCTTAAGTGGGCTACACTGTAAAAAATGCTATACTCAAGTTACTATTGAATAACGATTGTATTTTCTATTCTGAGCACGGTATTATTTATATCTTGTAGTGAAGTTTTCTCGTTTTAAAGTTGAATTACTTTTCTTGGCACAAGGATTTAATGAGTATGTTATAAATTTTTCTATTATTTGTGAATATTAACATCCTGAGCATGGGTAATATTAAGATCTAAGCTCAACACCTCAACTCATTGATTATCTATCCAACAGTGAAAAAACGATTGGCTGGTAGAAATACATGATTATAGTGATAGTGTTATCTTAATATGATATAAGTTTACCATCGTGTGGTTACATTAACAAACTATGATAATATTACCTTTTAATAGTAGTATTTTCATCCCATACGTACGTTTCTGTGTGAATAATGGCAGCAATATTAGCTGGTATGTAGTTTTATGGAGCAATAACGATATTAACCGCAGTAATGAGTGCTTTTCAATCCTCTTTGTTCTTATTTTCTTACCTGACTTTTGTTCTTAAGAAATTGATATTCTTATCGAGTAGAAAAAATCTCGCACTTGATAGTGATTTTACAAACCGTTTCCGAATTCATCGTGCTGAGCATGGGGTGAAATATCACTTATGCTCAGCATAGTAAGTTTACTTCAGGATTTTAACGGTGTAGTGAGCAGTATGAATTCTGTGCCTTTTTTTTACGCCGGTTCTATATTTAATGAATTTAATGTCACTATCTGAGCAGTGCTTCTACAAATCCTTAGAATCTTTATCAGATTTCTACCTTTGTAATCATCTAAATAAGATGCAAACAATGAAAATTTAAACTATTCTAACTTCTGTTAAAGCTACTTAATTAGCTCGTTAAATGACTAATCTAATAAACAACAAGTGTTAAGAATCAGATTTTTATTTAATTCAAATTTTATTATGCATTTTTATCGTAGTAACTGATTAATTAGGTATTAATATTTAAGAGAATAGTTGGGAAAGTGTGGGGGTCATTTATGTTTGAAACGTTAATGATACATGGAGACGGAAATTATGGTTTTGATACATAAAACTTACCTAGTCTTTACTGCATGCGACCTCCCTTGCGCTAAACACTCAAAGCTGAAGCGCTAAATGCACGCCGTTGTAAGTGTTTCGTCTGTAAAGTTTTGCATGCAATCCACTCGAGAGAACACGAAGCTTAAACGCTCCGGCAGTACCGAATGTCGCCCGAGCGGAAAACGTTAAGAGTCGCACGGGTTTAACGCGCGGTATTTCTTGCAATTTTTAAACAGCTCGTGTCAGCACTGTCAGCTGGTTTCAGGCGCGCGCACTCTCACGTGTGCTTACATACATGTATATAAGGGTGTCCGTTATTGACAAAATTCAAGGTTATGATCATCTACCGTTTTCAAACTCTTTGTTGCATCCAAAAATAAGAATCCATTGCCTGGAAACCAAAAATATTTAAAGTTAATACCATAGGATTTATTATTTCAACCTTGTTTGAATTTTTTAAACCTTTTAAGTATTTTCTCTGGATTTGTAAATTAAACATTTTATTACATATTACTTAGACTTGAATAATTGATTTTTTCTAGCTCAAAATAAGCAAGTTAAAAAAATTTCATATTTTAGATTTTTTGTTCTTCGAAGGCTTCGAAGGCCAAAATCGAATTTTGTCAACTTGCTTATTTTGAGCTTAAAAATCAATTATTCAAGTCTTAGTGATATGTAATTAAATGGTTTAATTTAAAAATACAGAAAAATACTTAAAGTGGTCAAAAAAATCCCACAAGGTTGAAATAAAAATCCTATGCTATTTAAATGGGAAAACAAAATGTTTCTGGTGGCACGTGTTAACTCTAAAAAAATTTGGTTTTCAGGAAATTAATTTCAATTTTTGAAAGTAATGAAAAATTTGTAAAGGGGAGATGTTAAAAAATTAAATTTGGTAAATAACGCACACCGTAATGTATACATACTCGTGTGTAAAATAGCAAGAGATGCCGCGCGTCAAACCAGCGCGACTCTAAGGCCGCGGTTACATGGGGTGGAAATAGCCAGTGGAACGTCACAGCAAAACCAGCTAAGCTTACGAGAGTCAGGGAGAGGTCAGCAGACTTTTCTCTCACTCTTATAGACTCGAATGTTCCGTAGTGACGTTCCGATGGCTATTTCCGCTCCATGTAACCGCAGTCTAAGGCCACGTTGAGACGGAGCAGAAATGGAGCATCAACGGTACGGCACGCAAAAATAAAAGTCAATCATGCATCTTGCAGTGGCTAAAAACTGCTCTGACTGGCTGGCGTTTTGCTGTGCTGTGCCGTTGACGCTTTATTCCTGCTCCGTCTGATCACGGCCTTAGCGTTTTCCGCTCGGGAGCAGTCAGAGCATTTTGGCCTCGTGTATTACCGGGTTGATCGCATGCAAAACTATATGGCCAAAACACACATCGAATGCAGTAAAGACTAAATAACCTTCATGTGTTAAGCCTCTAGTTTTTGTCTCCAAGTATAAGTAATAGAACACGAATTGATAATAATAAGGAAGTATCAAGAAACTGTCTGTCAGAGAGCCAGTTTGTGATATGCTGGTAAGCTGATCACAAGTCTGTTATCTGATAGCCATATTTTGATATTATCTGATCACATTATAACTAGTATATAACTATATTTCGTGAGACTTTATCAAAATTTAAAAAAGCAAAATCCGCTAACTGTACATAAATTATTGTATGAATGGTTGTATTGATTACCTAAATATAAAAAGAAAAATAGTATCAAACACTTGCAGGTTTCGATAAAGTTCAAGGGTCTTTTCTAGTCCAGGGTCGGGAGCAATTTATTAAAAAAAGGTTTTTTTTAGGTAGTAGCTTGAATCCCAGATAATTTCAACCTCCACTACCAAGCGAGATTTTACTAAGCAACACTTTTCGTATAAACCCGCCTTTGTTGTAAGAAAGTAAAATGTATTGAATAAATATTCAGTGAAATAGTTTATGAAATTGTACACATTTTTTTGGGAAACAGTTATGCGCTACTAGTTTCATACCGGAAAAAAATGACATATTTTGTTGATTAGTGTACAACTAGTTATCAAATCACATGCATAAACTCTAAAATGTTGCATGTCATACTACTGGGTCTATCAAGCATATTTAAAAATCATTCTGGTACAGTTATACTTTGTTATAAAAATGAAAATTTTTACTAGAAATCATAACTTATGAATACAAGTCGAATTCTGAAGGTAAAAATGAGCTTTATAGATGACTAAAAATTTGATTTTTTTTCTAAAATGATTTCATAAATCATATTGAGACTCGTTAACAGGAGATACACATATCATAAACAAATATATTTACGGTTAAGAAGAATTCAATTAATAATTCTATGTCAAGTTATATGCAATAATTAGACATTTTTTTAAGGCTTGCATCACGGTGATCTCACAATTGAGGCAACGAGAGAGATGGGTTTCCGGTAGATTACTGTGTCCATTTTTAGCTGAGTGCAATAATTAGCTAAATAAGTGCGAGGCATAATCAGTACACTTAGAGAAAAGTAGCATGTCTGCTGTTCTGCACAGTCACAACATATGTACCAACTGAGTACAGAGTTTTCGTTACGGGCAGTGGATCAGCTGACGATCCACTGCAGTACAGCATAAGCTTAACTATAGTATGTTAATCGTACCGTTCTCATAGATAGGTGCACAAGCCTGAGGAGTTGGGCAGTTGGTGCTCCACTTAGTGCACCTTGCGTTTCACAGTCAGTCACCAGTCATGCTTATGTACGGTAGCTCAGCCGGCCAATTAAAGGACAGAACACGTTTCACTTTTTTCTTAGTGTACGAGAGAATCAAGAACAAATCACAGATTTCAAGTAAAAACAGACAGAGAGAACTATCAGGTATCCGTCTCTTTTGTTGTCCTCATTACTTCTACTTACAGGCAGCTTGTTCACTCCATGCTTGTATCTATATGCCTTGCACACTTTTAGTAAGGTTCTGTAACTAATGTTACAAATGCTGGATTTAGTGTAATCCTCAACAATAAAATAAATTTGCAAAAATATAAAGATACTCGTTCTTTTTCTGTGTGTAAGCTATTTTAATGTCAGATTTAGCACATATTCAGCCAGATACATTGAAAATAATCCTTATTTTTAAAGATTTTTCAGTAACATCTATGCTAGATTCATCTTAATAGTTTTATCCAATACTGGAATCGTAAATGTGTAATAATAACTACGATCTACATATTTCTAATAAGATTTCATAATTGATACAACAATTCTCTGTAATAGCTGAATTTTCTATTAATATTTATTTGGATAAATTTACAGTAGAAAACATCTGAACATTGAAGTTAAGGCAGCTTTTAGTAAGTATGATCATTTTTTTAGCTTAAATATTTTAATATGCTGCGTTTATGGAATAGCTAGATCTCTGAATTTCCTCGTAGTTCTTGCAGCTGAAAAAATTAAAGAATATAATATTAATATAATTTGAGACCGTTCAATATTGCATACAATCGAATAAATAAATAAATTAGAATTTACGATAGAAGTTTAAATGGTGAGAAAATTTTTATTTCGTTTACTATACAGCCCAAAATCTAGAAATAGTTAATTTATATTCAAAACCATGCACGCAAAAGTCTTGGTTTTATGTTTCTTCATTTATTTTATTCCGGTACTCTTAACGAATCTTTTTCTTTCTTATGGCATAATTGAAGTAAAGATTTAATCTATTCTCCATCTCTTAAACTTCTACTTTCTAACTCTAAGATAGAGTTTGCCCTCCCTCCTATAAGCAAAAATAGGAATTGATTTTTCCATTTCGTACTTTTGCCCAAAAAGTCTAAAAAAATAATACATGTATCTTTCGCACAACTCACAAAAAAACATCTTAATAATAACACAGCTCAACATCATAGTAATTTTACGTATAAATATCCTAATAATTATAAATATTTAACAAAAACACTTAGAAAGGGGAGTTAGTTAGATAAATAATTTAAAAGATTTTTTTCTGTATAAATTTAAAACGCATTCGAAAAAAACCTGCACTTATAACTGTAACTCCAAATATAAGGAAGATTCTCTATTCAAATTATGTAACTCTTTAGCTGTATAACATCCAACCTAAATCGCAAAAATTTTATAACCCTTTAATCCTGAAACCCACTAAACACATTATTTTTAGTTTAAAAACTCATCATCACAAGGCATATCAACGTATTTTTAAAATGACTTTTACAAAAGACTTTACTCTATATCTTGGTGACCCTCAGATCTACAACATCTAACTTTCATAATTGCAATACTTTAAACCGCATAAGTATTTCTTTTTCAAGATCAAAAATTATACATTCTAGTAATCCTTAAATACAACAACGAGGATACTCCTACGTAGAAATGCTATTTAAAGTTTATTCGACTTATTATTCTGAGGCATTCAACTTCCACTATCTTTTAACTACAAATACATGTAAACATTTTATTTATTTACTTAAGAACGCAGCAATCGAGATGATTACACGTAAGTCTAGAACCAGGTTCCCTTAATACTTCGAACCAATCACATATTTCCATAATGGAACACATAAACAATATGATTCTAAAATTTTTTCTCCCTCGTAAGTTTGACATTTCTTGACTAATCTTGATATGTTTTCGGTGTGGGTGCCCAGAACACCTCTACGTGGTGACAGTGGAAAACTAAGAAGTTCCGGGATCTGACAAGGCCCTGATTCCCGACTTGCACGCCGCCATGGCAGATACACGGAAAAAACGTGTTACGATTTAGGGGCTCAGAACCCTAGTATCAGCAGAGTGGGAAAGCGGGCTAGCGGGCCTCGTTATCATGCAACCGTAGCTCAGTATTAGTAGGATTCTTGGCTAATGTTGAGTTGGCTGCCTCATGCATGGTGAGCAATGCAAAAGTAGTCCCGATATATTTTGTTATATCTGCGGTAAATTTGTTAAAAAATAGAATGAAGGAGCAAACCAAGCAATAACTTGAAACACATATAAAGAATCAATTCAACAATAAATATAACAAACATACGCTTGTCGATCAATTAAGGCAAATTTTGTGGGAATTAAAAGACATACGTTGTTGATAATTATGTTCTTTATTATCAGCAAATTTTTTGGGTATCAAAAGATACAAGATGTTGATAGTTATGGTCTTTATTATCAGCAAATTTTGTGGGAATTAAAATACATAATATGTTGATAATTATGGTCTTTAGTATCAGCGAATTTTGTGAAAATTAAAAGATACAAGATGTTGATGATTATGGTCTTTATATTCGCGCCTGCGATGTATACCGCCTGATGAGGTCGAGAGTAATACTTGACGAGACGTTGCACATAATAATAGAGACCATAATTATCAACATCTTGTGTCTTTTCATTCCAACAAAATTTGGCTAAATTGATCGGCAAGCAAGTGCTTCATGTATTTATTTTTGGATTGATAACTTTTTTTGACAACATCGTGAATACTATGAATGAAAATTTTTACATTTAAAGAATGTTTTAAATCTTAGATGTGTAACTACTCGACAGAGTGGATGCTACATATTATTTGTGGCTTCCACTATTCAATATTGTCCTACTAGAATAAAGAGAAAGGCAACGAACAATTATTCTTTTAGACTCTAGTGACATAGAGTAAGCCCTAATTCAAACAAGATTGCTACTTCTGTCAGACAAACATCAAAGTCATTAGCCACTCTAGCAGAAATAAGCATGTTTATCTCACTGTATCAATTCTGTTTAAGCTGCAACATACAAGTATTATACCCGACAATAGAGAAGAAACGCATAAAAGTTGTCATAAAAAAAAGTAAGCGGCGTATAAAAATCAGTGAGGTTGTGAAAAAAGAAAGGAGATAAGGAAGACAAAGAAGATGAAGAAGAAAAAGAAGACCACAAAGACAGTAAAGACGACTATATCTGTGGAAAAAAGCAAACAGTAAAGTTCTACAGTAATCGACGCAAGAAAAATTAGATAATCCAGTAAAAAGTTCATGTCCATCGAAAGAAGATGCAGAGTTTTTGGTTCCTGACCTCGAACAAAATAATTTGCTAGCAGAAGAAACTGATGTAACATTTTCTCGACATTGAGAAAAAAATTTTGGTAAATCAAACAAAAGATTTAAATTTTGCACTAAATTATTGTAAAGATATATGGATGTGATTGGGCAAAATGTCTACAAAGACCAAGAAAGAAAACTTTTTATTGACTTATGAGAGTACAGAGAGAGAAGGTTTCCCACAATAACTTGATGCACATATCAATTCCCCTACAGGTGGCATGATGTACTGTGTACATCCAGAGACTACTGTAAAGTACCTTAGGATCCGAGGTAACGTACTTCTGTTGCACTAAAGGTTTTTAATATCATTCTTGGTTCATATTTGCTACTTATGTTTAAAGTATTGCGATTTCTCCGAGACAGTTTTATTATTATTGTATCTTTTTTATAACTGTTAATGTGCCACTGGGACTGCTGCAAAATTGTCTGTATTATGTAATAACACTGCTTCAAAACTATACAAAGTGAGAAGGTTTCCCTTAATAACGCGATGCCTATATAGGTCCCTCTACGGATTGCGTGATGTACTGTGTACATTCAGGGACAATTGTACGGAATCGGATAATCCGAGCTAACGTACTTCTGTTGCACGAGTACATGACAGTTTGCACATTTGCAGCAGTCGCAGTAGACATACAACGGTTATAAAAGAATAACAAAATAATATTAAAACTGTCTTAAGGAAATTGCAATACTTCAAACATAAGTAGCAAATATGTGGTAACCTGAAAATTCTTTTAATAATACTTGGTCAACAGGGTAACAAGAATATTATTATTACACCTTAAGTTGACCCCACGAAGATTATTTTTCCCCCTTTGCATATTAACTCACATCTTATGAAGTAATTTGTAAAGGACTTTTTTAAAGAAGAAAAATGCTTCATTTCCATAAAAATTAAATTTCGATATTTATTGAAGGCGAAATTAATCAAAGGCATATCTGATGGACCGGAAATCTGTAGGATATTTAAAGACCTCAAATTTCCAACAAACGTGGACACCATAGAAAAAGTCGCTCTGGTGAGTTTGCAGAATGAAGTATAATATTTCTTGGAAAATCAAAAGAGCAATATATATATACATAGTGCAATTATCTCAGAGTTAGCAAAGGATTACGAGAAATTGGGTTACAACATGAATCTTAAATTTCATTTCTTACACTCTCACCTTGATGAATTTCCAGAGATTTTAGAAGACTTTAGTGAGAAACGAAATGCGTGTTTTATCAGGATTTGAAACAAAAAAAGTGCTGTTACCGATGAAGATGTGATAAGAATATGTTGAAAAACTACTGCTGGAACCTTAAAATAGAAAAAAAATTGACAGAAAATAAGCTTAGAAGATCGTTTTAAGAAAAAAGCATCCAAGATGAAAGACAGCGGTATGGTAATATGAAAGTAGAAGGAAAAAATGTCTGGTTCAATGATGGAATTGTAAGAAGCAAGGAGTTTTATGCTATTTAAGCGCCCGAATTGTGAGAGGCAAGAACCGTTATGCTAATCATACACTTTAAATCGTAAGAGGCAAGGGAA
This sequence comes from Copidosoma aretas, assembly GCA_030522625.1. Taxonomy (NCBI): domain Eukaryota; kingdom Metazoa; phylum Arthropoda; class Insecta; order Hymenoptera; family Encyrtidae; genus Copidosoma; species Copidosoma aretas. The sequence continues at coordinate 17,947 of JAPYYV010014557.1, forward strand.
CTCACGCTAATCAAGCGCTCTAGTGGAAATAAAAGCATGCTATGTCCACGATGTTATTCCTGGGTAAAGCTAAAAGTAAATGTTTAAAAATTGGGTTACCTCAACTTATTTTGGTTCAAAATTTACAATGTTTTGCCAGTAAAGGAATTTAGATCGCTGCATTTGTAGAGCTAAAACGTTTTTTAAGAACGACAATGTATGTTATATTAAAAAAACTTTAACATTTAGTTTTTAAACTTGCAGAGTTATATCATGTTACTGCTAATATTAATAATTCAAGATATTTAATATTCATGGGTAAAATGATAGTAGTTAAAGTATTATGGTTAAAATGAAGAAGCCTTCAATGCCTACCATCAGAAAAACATGTTTAACATTAAGAGTTTTCAATTTATGTGTAGATGTCTCGTATCACCGAATTTTAAAGTAAATGTATAATATGATTGGAAAATTTGTTTAATAATATTTTAAACCAAAGAACAATAGCATTTAGAAAAAATTAATTCGTTGTCTCAAGGTATTGAAAGTTTAATGTTTTAGAGTGATGACTCAATAAAAATTTAAATTGTAGATGTTCGTAAGACTATCCTCTAGTTGTATTAAAAGGTGACTGGACTAAATAATTTTCAAGCTAGATAAAGAGAAGGTTATGTAAATTAGGTAATGCAGTCATAGAAATATGATTTTAAAGATCTAAGGGTCTCTAATATGTTTAGTAAAGTTTGACGTTCGAGTAATTTAGCTACTGCGATGTTATGCTTTGTAATGGGGTGATTATAAAAAATAATATAGTAGTTATTGGATTTCAGGATAAGAAAAGTTATGACATTTTATAGATTCAGGTTAGTTTTTATACAGCCCAAGGGTTATAGAATTCGGGTCAAGACTCTTTTTCGCGTTTAGAGTTACGGTCATAAGAGCATGTTTTCTGGTCCATACTTTTAAAAATTACACAGAAATAAGTTTTTTAAATCATGTATCCTACTATCTACATTTTGTGGGTCTTTTTAATAAGTTCTTATATCATAAGGGTATGCATAAGAAAAATTATTATAATTGATTTCATTTCTAATTTACTATTACCAACACTGAAATATTTCAGGATTTTTTATGTTCTGGTACAACACTGCAGGGTCAATTTTGTGGCTACATTCGAATTAAGCAGCTTTAAATACGTAAAATTGTGCAATTCAATAAAAAGTTCAAATTTTTTTGTGGCGCTGTATAATCATTTAATTGTTATCTCCAAAAATCATATAAACAATTTTCCGAAGATGTACTACGTTGGCAAATAAAAATGTTCTTATAAACGGTATATGGAGCTTCAGAGACACGGGTTTCTAATTATTTTTTAGACAATTGTCTCAATCATAAGAATAGTCAGAATGACTCGTTTATCACATATCATATTCAGCTTTGCGGAAGTTTAAAAGTCTATGCATAAAAAGAAAGTATATTTCGACTTACAAATATGCGCGGCAATACATGTAAGAAATTATATTTCTTACACATACGTTTGCATTATTACATAAAGAAGATATATTTATTAAAAATTAAAATCAACCCAAAATAAAAAAAGTAAACATCAGCTACAATCATCATATATAACTATCATCAACTATAAGCATCATTATCATCATCATCATCAACATGATCATCATTAACATCACGTTCATTATATTTATCATCATCATCATCATCATTATAACCATCTTTAACATCTCAATGACGTTGTCGTCGTAAACATCAACATAGCCTTCTGCATAAGCATCTTCAACATCGTCATCGACATTGTCGTCGTCAACATGAACATAGTCAACTTCGTAAGCATCATCGTAACCATAATCATCGTCATAATCATCAATATCATAATCATCGTCATTATTATGATAATCATGATCATCAACATTGTCATTAACACCATTATTCTTATCTTTATCATCATCACAATTATCATTATCATAATCAAAATCGTTATCATTATCATATTCGATGTCCACGTCATCATAATCTTTATCATCAACAACATAATCATCATTATCATCACTATAATCATCATCATCATCAGCCTTAGCGTCGTCGGCGTCATCGTCGTCGTTGAGATCCTCGTCTTCGTCGACGATGTCTACATCATCATTAACATCGTCGTAAGAATCGTCATCATCATCCTAATAATGATCATGATCATATTTATCTTCATTATAACAGCCATAAGATTCATTATCATCATCCTTATCATCATCAACGATATCATTATCATCATCATTATCATCATCATCATCGCTATTATCATGATAATAATAATCATCAACATTGTCATCAGCATAATCATTCTCATCATTGTCTTTTTCATCCTATTCATCAGAATCATAATTAACATCGTCATCACTATCATCTTTAATGTCTACGTCTATATAATATTGATCAGTAACAACATAATTATCAATATTATCATCATCATAATGAGTTTGAGTATTGTCGGTGTCGTTGTCGTAATCGACGCCGTCGTCCTTGTCACTGTTGTCTACATCATCAATGACTTCGCCAAAAAATCTCCACTATCATCCTAATCATGATCATGATCGTCGTTATTATCAATATTGTCGTTAGTATCGACACAATTACTACCACAATCATCAAAACGCTATGAGCATCATCATCATGATGAACATCATCATCGTAAAAATTATCATTATCAGCATAATCATCTTTATCATCATCACTATCATCATTATCACCATCAACATTATCGTGAGTATCATAATCATCGTCATCATTATCATCATTATCATCACCATCATCTTTATCATCTGCATCATCATCATCAACATCGTCATCATAATCATCATCAGCATCGTCATTATCATCGTCATTATTATCATCATCATCGTCATCATCATCATCATCATCAGCATCATTATCACCATCTTTATAGTCGTCGTCGTAGCGGCGTCGTCTATATCGTCATTGTAATCGCCATTAGGATCATCATCATCATCGTCTTCATGATCATCATCATAATCGTCAGTACCAGCATTATTATAGTCATATTCGCTATGATCGACATTATTAACAGCATCATTGATATCATTGTTCTTATCATTATTATCATCATCGACGTCTTTTTTTTTTTTTTTTTTTTTTTATTGGACATC
>JAPYYV010014558.1:0-10524 GCA_030522625.1 Copidosoma aretas
TTTGATGAATTGCGTGTATGGTCTTACCATCATCAAAAACAGTGCTTAATTGAAGATCTACCTCCGACCTCTAATTCTATCAAATTGCACATTTTGAGAGCATATTTCGTAGTATATTGTCAAATAAAATGTTTGAATGTTGATGTTAGACAATTACATCCGAAAGAGTTTGGTTACATACAGTGTGACGATCTCCTTCTGCCACGAAAAATTGAAACTTTGATTCCACCCTACGAAGAATTATTACTACCTTGTTCTTGTAAAGTATGCAGTAGGAAAATCTGCTTACGTGTTGCAGAGCAAATACCGTGCTGCTCTTTTTGTAATTGTAAAAAGGAAAACACATGTAAAAATAAATACAACAGTGAAAAATAAAATAACAAGAATTGTTGTAACTTCGCAAGTTATGTATTTATGTACAAGATGCGGTAACTGTAAAATAGATTGTAAACAAAGAAATGTATCGTCCCTTAATAAACTACGTATCATTACATTGTTATACTTTGGGGTAGTCCTGTTATATTTTCTTAAATTTCATTTTACACACATTGATAAGATCAAAAACTTTTGATTACTGGGTTACGCTACTTTGTTGACAAAAAGAAACTGACTACATAGTTATATGTGTACCGCCATAAGCCCCTATGTAAACTGGAGGATTAAAAACTTTTTAGTAAAAAATTATAATAAAAGCCCCACGTTGTAGCTGTATGAAAAATGGGAGAAGTGCATTTTTTATGGCTCACGATTTTTTTGCGGGAAAAGTATGAGTTAAACAGATATACATAATACAAAACTTTTTGTTTAAAATAAGCCCCAGAAGCAGAAAAAATTTTTTTTTAAAGAAAAATCACGTTTTTGTAATTTATTTATAAAATTTGTTAATAACAAAACATTGATCACCTTCGATATCACGACCCACCATCGATAATCATGTTCAGCAGACAAAAACATATAAAAAACAATCTCTGTAAGGCTGTCCAGGTGACAAATATTTAATTCCAAAATGTATTGTATTGTGCCGAGGTCGTACTGTCACATTAAAAAGACACAGACTATCAAGCTCGCTGGATAAAAACAACCAAATAAAATTAATTGGTCTTAACGTATTCTTTAAATAATATGTTAGACTCACAATTGGAGAGGCTTTGAGGTGAAAAATATTCTTCTGGCTTCATATGGCAAGCGATCGAAAATCGCAAAAAACGCATTTCTCGAAAGTTGTCTAATTTTTTACGGTTTTTTGATCAAAATGAGCTGAAAAATAAGAAATTTTTTTTTTTTTGGTGGTCCATCTGGAACGCGACCCACCATCGATAATCGTGTTCAGCAGGCAAAAATACATTAAAAAAATTTTTGGTGGGTCCGTTCTACTAGAAAAGGCCACGGGACCCTACCTGGCGCCTAAAACACTTATAAGAACGCTGGTGCTGACTTTTCTGACGTTTAAATAAAGAAAATTATCATTAATAACGTATATGTGAGAACTAATACCAGGTAATACCAATATTATTTTTAACATGACAAATAATACAAGTAAGCATAGAGCGCTAAGTTTTCTAGCTTTTAAATGAATAACAATATTTTAAATAACATAAGAACTTGGACCAGTCGACCCAGAGCGCTGACTTCTCTGGCGTTTGAATTAATACCATTATTATTGATAACGTGTATGTAAACACTTATACAAGGTGAACAATTCGCTAAGTTTTTTCGCGTATAAATTAATAGCATCATTATAACTACCATAAGAACTAATACCAGTAAAACCCTAAGCGCTGACTGTTCTCGCGTTTAAATTAGTAGCATTATTATTAATAACAAAAGAACTAATACGCGTAAACCTTGAGCGCTGACTGTTTTTGCGTTTAAATTATTGGCATTATTATTAGTAACATAAGAACTAATACCAATTAACCCAAGAGCGCTGAATTTCTGGCAATTCAATTGATACCATTATTCTTAACAACGTATACGTAAAAACTAATACTAGGTGTCCCAGGGTGCCGACTTTTCTTGTGTTTAAATTCATACCAATATTGTAAGTAACATAAGAACTAATACCAGTGAGCAAAGAGGTCTGACTTTTGTGGCGGTTCAATTGATATACTTATTATTATTAACAACGTATACGCAAAAATGAATATCAGTTGATCCGGGGTATCGTCTATTATTGTGTTTCAATTGACACCAATATTATTAAAAACATAAGAACTTATACTTCTTAACCCAGAGCGCTGACTTTTCTTGCGTTTTAATAAAAAGCATTATTATTAATAACCCAAGAACTAATACCAGTAAACCTACAGTGCTGACTGTTCTTTCGTTTAAATAAATACCAGGATCATAGATTACATACAAACTAATACCAGTTCACCCAGAACGCTGATTCTTCTGGCGTTTCAATTATTACCAGGATTATGAATAACATAATAACTATTACCAGTTAACTCAATGAGCTGGTTTTTCTGTCGATTAAATCGATACTATTGCTATTAATAACGTAAAAAGTAATACCAGGATACCCAAAACGCTGACTTTCCTGGCGTTTCATTTAATACCATCATTATTAACAACCTATACGTAAAATGTAATACCAGGTAAACCAGAGTGCTGACTGTGATTGCGTTTTGATAAATACCAGAATCATGAATAACATAACAACTAATACCAGTAAACCCAGAGTGCTATGTTTTTTGACGTTTCAATTAATACCATCATTATTAACAACGTTTACGTAACAACTAATACCAGGTGACCCAGAGCTCCGACTTTTCTTGTGTTCAAATTGATACCAATATTATTTATAACATAAGATTTATTACCAGTAAGCACAGAGCGCTGAGTTTTCTTGCGTTTAAATAAAAACCGGGATAATAAATATCATAAGAACTTATACCAGAGCGCTAACTTTTTCGGTTTTTCAATTAATATCATCATTATTAACAACGTATACGTGAGAACAAAACCAGGTGAACCACGGCACCGACTTCTTTTGTGATTAAATAGATACCAATATTATTCATGACATACGAACTAATACCAGTATGCACAGACTGCTGACTTTTCTTGCTTTTATATGAATACAAATATTTTGAAAAACATGAACACTCATACCAGATAACCCAGAGCGCTGACTTTTTTTCATTTAAAATTATCACCATCAATATACATTATCACCATCAACATTAGAATTCATACCAGTTAACCGGAAGTGCTTAATATTTTGGCGATTTATTGAATACCATTATTATTAACAAGCTATATGTAAGAACTAATCATAGGTAAACAAGGGCGCTAAATATTCTTGTGTTCAAATTAATACCATTATTATGATTCATGTAAGAACTAATACATGTTTACACAGAGCGCTGTCCTTTTTCGCGTTTAAACAAATTCCAGGATTATAAATAACATGAGAACTAATAACAGTTGGCCCAGAGCGCTGACTTTTGTTGCTTTTAAATAAATAACAATAATAATAACATAAAAACTCATACTAGTTAACTCATATCGCTGACTTTTGTTGATTTAAAATAATTATTATTATTATTAATAACATAAAAACTAATACCAGTCAACCTAGAGCGCTGACTTTTCAAGCGTTTCAATTTATACCATCATTATTAACAACGTATACGTAAGAACTAAAACCAGGTGACCCAGGACACCGACTTTTTCCGTATTTAAATTGATACTAATATTATTAATAACATGAGAGTTAATACCAGTAAGCAGAAAGCGCTAAGTTTTCTTGCTTTTAAATGAATACAAATATTTTTAACAACATAAAAACGCATACCAGTTAACCCAGAGCGTTGACTTTTTATGATTTAAAATTATCACAATTAACATAAATAACACAAAAATCAATACCAGTTAACCCAGAGTGCTGAATTTTCTGGCGTTCCAATTAATACCATTATTATTAACAGCGTATACGTAAGAAATAATCCAAGGTTACTTAGGGCGCTAACTACTCTTGTGTTTAAATTAAAATCATTATTATGAGTAACATAAGAACTAATACATGTTTGACTAGAGACTCTTGTTTCGCTTTTAAAAAAATATCAGGATTATGAATAACATGAGAATCAAAACCAGTTAACCCAGATCGCTGACTTTTCTGGTGTTCAAATGAAAACCAGGATTATTAATTACATTAAAACTAATACAAGCAAACCCGGACCGCTGACTTTTCGGGCGTTTTAATTAATAATATCCTTATTAACAACGTATACATAAGTACTAATACCAGGTGACCTAGGGCACCGACTTTTCTCGTGTTTGAATTGATACTAATATTATTTATAACATGAGAATTAATACCAGTAAGCACATAGCGCTGAGTTATATAATTTTAAAAAGAATAATATTTTTAATAACATTAGATCCCATATCAATTAACCAATAGCGCTGACTTTTCTGGCGTTTTAATTATAGCCATTATCATTAACAACGTATACGTGAAAACTAATACCAGTAAACCCACAGCGCTGACTGGCTGACTGTTCTGGCGTTTAAATTAATAGCATTATTAATAATAACACGAGAACTAATACCAGTTCACCCAGAGCGCTAACTCTTTTCTATTTAAAATTAATACCATTATTATTAATAACATAAGAATTTATACCAGTTAACTGGTAAACAAAGTGCTGACTTTTACTGGCGTTTAAATTGATACCATTATTATAAAAACGCACACGTCAAAACTGATACAATTTGACCCAGAGCGCTGACTATACTCGTGTTTAAATTGATATCATTATTATGATTAATAAAGCAACTAATACATGTTTACCAAGAGCGCTGGATTTTTTCGTGTTTCCATAAATACCAGGATTATAAATAACATAAGAATTAATACAAGTTAACCCACAGTCCTGACTTTTCTGACGTCTTAATTAATACTATTATTATTAATAACGTATAGGTAAAAACTAATAGAAGGTAACCAAGTGCGCAGACTAATCTTGCAATTCAATAAATACTATAATTATTCATACCATAAAATCAAATGCCAGTCAACCAGAGCGCTAACATCCCTCGAGTTTACACTAATATCTTTCTTATTATTAACATAAGAACTTATACCAGTTAACCCAGAATGCTGACTTTTCCGGCAATGAAATTATTAGCATTCCTATTGATAACATGAGAACTCATACCAGTTTACCCAGAGCGCTGACTTTTTTAGCGATTTTATTGATACCATTATTATTAACAACGTATGCGTAAAAATGGATACTAGGTGACACAGGTTGCCGACTTTTATCGTGTTTGAATTGATACTAATATTATCAAAAACATAAGAACTAATACCACTCAATCCAAAGCGCTCATTTTTTGCGATTTAATAAAGAGCATCAGTATCAGTAACACAAGAACTAATACTAATAAACCTAGAGTGCAGCCTGTTCTTGCGTTTTAATATTTACCCGGATCATGAATAAGATAAGAACTAGTATCAGTAAAACCCAGAGCGCTGCCTTTTCTCTTGTTTGGATCAATACCATTGTTATAAGTAACTTAAAAGTAATATTAGATGAACCAAAGCGATGAAAATTTTCGCGTTTAAATTATTTCTATTGATATTTATAAAATAAGAACTAATACCAGTTCGCCTAGAGCGCTGACTTTTCTGGGGTTTCAATTATTACTAGTATTATCAACAACGTATACGTAAGAATGAATACCAGATGACCCGGAGCGCTGACTATTCTTGTGTTCATTCGATACCATTATTATGATTAACATGAGAACCAGAACATGTTTACTCAAAGCGCTGTCTTTTCTAGCGCTTAAGTAAATACCAGGATTATGAATAACATAAAAACTAACACTAGTAAACCCAGAGCGCTGACTTTTCTGACGTTCAATTTAATAGCATTATTATTATTAACATATGAACTAATACCAGATAACCTAGAGAGCTAGACTTTCAAGCGATTTAATTAATACCATCATTATTAACAACGTATACGTAAGAACTAATACCAGGTGACCCAGGGCGCTGACTTTTCTTGTATTTAAATAAATACCATTATCATGATTAACGTATGAACTAATACATGTTTACCCAGAGCGCTGACTGTTCTTGCGTTTAAATGAAAACCAGAATTTTAAATATCATAAGAACTTATACCAGTCTACCCAAAGCGCTGAAATTTTTGGCGTTTAAATTGTACTAGTATTATTGATAACGTATCCATGAAGACTAATACCAGGTGACCCAGAGCGCTGACTTTTCTCGCGTTTAAATTAATAGCATTATTAATAATAACAAAAAAACTAATACGAGTGAACCCATAGCGCTGACTTTTCTGGTGATTCAATTACTATCATTATTATTAACAACGTTTACGTAACAATAAATACCAGGTGACGCGGGGTGCCGTCTATTATCGTGTTTAAATTGACACCAATATTATCAAAAACATAAGAACTAATACTACTTAACCCAGAGTGCTGACTTTCCTCGCGTTTTAATAAAGAGCATTATTACTAATAACCCAAGAACTAATACCAGTAAACCTAGAGCGCTAACTGTTCTTGCGTTTAAATTAATATCATTAATATTAGTAACGTAAGAACTAATAACAGTAAACGTAGAGGGCTGACTCTTCTTGCGTTTTAATAAATAACAGAATCATGGATTACATATGAATTCATACCAGTTAACCCAGAGCGCTAATTTTTTTGGCGTTTGAATCAATACCAGGATTATGAATAACATCAGAACTAATACCAGTTAACCCAAATCGCTGGTTTTCCTGTCCGTTAATTTGATACAGTTGTTATGAATAACTTAACAAGTAATACCAGGTGACCCAGAGTGCTGACTGTTTTTGCGATTAAATTAGTACCATTATTATTAATAACATAAGAACTAATACCTATAATCCCAGAACGCTGACTGTTCTGACGTTTAAAATAATAGCATTATTAATAATAACATAAAAACTAATCACAGTAAACCTAGAGGGCTGACTGTTCTTGCGTTTTAATAATTACCCGGATCATGAATAAAATAAGAACTATTATTAGTTAACCTAAAGCAATGCCTTTTCTCTTGTGTAGATCAATACCATTATTATGAATAACTTAAAAGTAATATTAGATGACCCAAAGCGATGAAAATTTTAACGTTTAAATTATTACTATTGATATTTATAACATAAAAACTAATACCAGTTAGCTTAGAGCGCTGACTTTTCTGGGGTTTCAATTAATACTATTATTATTAACAACGTATACGCAAGAACTAATACCAGGTGACCCAGGGCGCTGCCTATTCTCGTGTTCAAATCGATATCATTATTATGATTAACATGAGAACCAAAACATGTTTACTCAAAGTGCTGTCTATTCAATAAGTAAATACCAGGACTATGAATAACATAAGAACTAATACTAGTAAACCCAGAGCGCTGACTTTTCTGACGTTTAAATTAATACTATTAATATTTATAACATAAGAACTAATGCCAGTTAACCCAGATCGCTGACTTTTTTCGCGTTTAAATTAATACTATTATTATAAAAAACACTTACAGTAATATCAGATGACCCTACCGCTGAATTATCTTGCGTTTAAATTAATACAATTACTATGAATCACATAAGAACTATTACCAGTAAATCCAAAGCGCTGATTTCTTCTGTCCGTTACATTGATACTATTATTATTAAAAACATAACAAGTATTACCAGATGACCAAGAGCGCTGACTGTTCTGGTGTTTAAATTAATAGCGTTATTATTATTAACATAAGAACTAATCCCAGTTAACCTAGAGCGCTGGATTTTCGAGCAATTTGATTAATACGATCATTATTAAAAACGTTTACGTAAGAGCTAATACCAGGTGACCCAGGGCGCTGACATTTCTCGCGTTCAAATAAATACTATTATTTTAATAACATAAAAACTAATACCAGATAAGCTAAAGTGCTGACTTTTGCTGGCCGTTTATTTGATCCTACTAATATCAATAACGAATTTGTTAATACTAATACTAGGTGACCAAGAGCGCTGACTTTTTTCGCGTTCAAAATAATAGCATTATTTTTAATAACACACGAACTAATACCTGTACACCCAGAGCGCTGACTTTTCTCGCGATTAAAATAATACTAGTGTAATGGACAACAAAAGAAGTAATATCAGATGACCCAGAACGCTCAATTTCTAATACCAGTTAACCGAGAGCGCCGACTTTTCTGGCGTTACAATTAATAGCATTATTGTTAACAACATAAGAACTAATACCGGTAAACCCAGAGCGCTGACTTTTTGGGCTTTTTGATTAATACCATTAATACCATGACTTTTTTTGCGTTCAAATTAATAGCATTATTATCAATAACATAAGGACTAATACTGGTGAGCCCAGAGCTCTGACTTCTCTGGCGATTACATTAATAGCATTCCTATTAATAACATAAAAATTCATACCAGTTAACCCAGAGCGATTAATTTTCAGGCAATTTGATTGATACCTTTATTATTAACAATGTATACGTAAAAATGGATACTAGGTGACCCAGGGTGCCGACTTTTATCGTGTTTAAATTGATACTAATATTATTAAAAACATAAGAACTTATACCCTTTAACCGAGAGTGCTGTTTTTTTTTGCGTTTTTATAAAGAGCATTATTATGAATAACACAAGAACTAATACTAGTAAACCTAGAGGGCTGACTGTTCTTGCGTTTTAATTATTGCTAAGATCATAAATAGCATAAGAACTAATACCAGTAAACCCATAGCGCTAGTTTTTCTGACGTTTTAATTAATACCATAATTCTAAACGTATACGTAAGAACTAATACCAGGTGATCCAAGGCACCGACTTTTGTCGTTTTTAAATTGATACCAATATTATTTATAACATGAGAACTAATACCAGTAAGCACAGAGTGCTGAATTTTTTTGCTTTTAAATGAATTACAATATTTTTAACAACATAAGAACTTATACCAGTTAACCCAGAGCGCTGCATTATTTTAATTTAATTTCATCACCATTAATATTAATAACATAAGAAATAATACCAGTTTAGCCAGAGTGCTAAATTTTCTGGCGTTTTATTTATATCTATATTATTAACATCGTACAGTTAAGAACTTATTCCAGGTGACTCAGGGCGCTGACTGATTTTTTGTTTAAATTGATACAATTATTATGATTAACATAAGAACTAATACATGTTTACTCTGAGCGCAGTTTATTTTCGCGTTTAAATAAATACTAGGATTATGAATAACATGAGAACTAATACCAGTTAATTCAGAGTGCTGACTTTTCTGGCGTTTCAATAAAAACCAGGTTTATAAATATCATAAGAATTTATACCAGTCAACCCAGAGCGCTAACTTTTTCGGTTTTTGAATTAATACAATCATTATGAGCAACATGTATGTAAGAACTTATACCAGGTGACCCAGGGCACCGACTTTTCACGTGATAAAATTAATACCAATATTATTTATAACATGAGAACTAATACCAGTAAGCACAGGTCGCTGACTTTTCTTGCTTTTAAATTATTAACAATATTCATAACATAAGATCTCATACTAGGTAACCCAAAGCGCTGACTTCTGTTGATTAAAAATAATAATAATTATTATTAATAACATAAGAACTAATGCCGGATGACCCTGAGCGCTGATTTTTATCGCGTTTTAGTTAATAGCATAATTTTATTACCATAAGAACTAATACTAATTAACCTCAAACGCTGAATTTTGCTGGCCATTAAATTTAAAATATTATTGTTGATAACATATAAGTAAAATTCTAATACTAGGTGACCAAGAGCGCTGACTTTTCTCGCGTTTAAGTACATAACATTATTAATATCATATGAACTAATACCAGCTAACCTTAAGCGCAGACTTGTGCTGGCTTTTAAATTAATACCATTATTATTAATAACGTATACGTAAATTATACCATGTGAACCAAACGATAAATTTTTTCTAGTTTAAATTAGTAACAGTATTTTAAATAACAAGAGAACTAATGCCAGTAAACGCAGAGCGCTGACTTTTTCTGCGTTTAAGGAAAATACCGTAATTATTCATACCATAAGAACTAATAACAGTGAACCCAGAGCGCTGACCTTTTTTGCGTTTAAATGAAGACCAGGATTATAAATATAATAAGAACTAATACCAAGAGGACTGACTTATTCAGTTAAATCGCGTTTAAAGTAATACTATTAGTATAAATTACATAAAAACTAATACTAGCGACTAAACGTGCTGACGTTCGTAGCGTTTTAATTAATACTATTATTACCCTATTGAAAATATCCATCTGGATTTTGCCCTGAAAATCCACCTGGATATCCACCTGGAAATCCTGCTGGATTTCCAGGTCGATGCTGGATTTTCAGCTGGAAATCCAGTCGTTCCAGGTCGATCCACGTGGATAGTATAGTCGATCCAGGTGGATGTCCTGGATGATCCACGTGGATAGTACAGTTTATCCAGGTGGATTTCCAGGTCGA
>JAPYYV010014559.1:0-20985 GCA_030522625.1 Copidosoma aretas
GGTCGATTAACTGTTATTCTTAACGCTTCGGCAACGTGTTCGGGAGGTGTGCAGGAGTCAGTCCTGGTGTCTATACGTAGACACCCGGTCAGGACTCAGACAATGCCGACTTCCCCCCACCCCCCTTCCCTTGTGGGAGGCCTCCCATCCCTTTCCCTTCCCTCTCCCGACTCCCGATTGCCGTAAAAGAAAGGACGTATGAGAGTACAATATACAAAAAAAAAAAATCTATGTGTATGATTTAGTGTATATTGTGACCTTTAATCACCAGGAGAGCAGGGCTAATCGCACTCCCGCCATGTGGTAGTCACTTTTTTGATACTCCCTCATTATATTTTGGATCTAAGACGATGATAGAGTAACCATGATTCATATTATATGTATATATATAATTCTATAATAATCGGTGAAATCGCAATATCAATACAGAAAAAATAAAACTGGGATATATATAACGATCGTTGAATGATTGATAAAACAATTTTATTTCCATTGAACTACATCGATGCTGATGTGAAATAAGTCATAGTTGAATTGATAAATTTATAGAATAATAATTTATTTATTTTAAAAAATACAATAAAAAACAGATCTAGTCATTGTGCATATAATTTCACAGCAGTGTCAATATAAAAAAAAAGTTCATACGTATCTTGTTACATTTTGGAAAAAATATAATTAATAATCCTTGTTGAGATTGTACTAACGGATGTTAATGGCTTCATTGTACAACTCTTACCTATTAAGCGCTGATCGTTTCCCTCGCTTCCAAAGTTCCTTCGACTATATGAATAAATAAATACAAGAGAGTTTAAATGAAGTATAAACGTTTAATTTAACCGCAAGTATAACCTAATAACACGGACAGTTTGCAATAGACGTGTGACCATGTAGATATAATTATATGGATTCTATAGACTAAGCGTATATGACTCTTAACGCTAATGTTGCCTATATTTATTCATACGTTTTTTTATTTTTAGATGGTTTCATCTTAAAATAGTAAACGCTTAAAGTTTTAGCTCAAATATTTTTTATATTGTCTACTGTGTTATTTTTTTTTCTAGTTTAATCATAACATTGTGATAGACTTGTTGCTAATTAGTGCAAATCATTGATCGTATGAATTTTACGTTAAATAATTAAGTCTGCTAATTTTGTGATTTCAAATATGAACAATAGATTCATTGATAGTTTCAAACCGTATCTTAATGTCCTTTGAGTACAACAAAACTATAGAATCTATCAACTAGGTATTTTTTTAGAATGAAATGCATTGCATAATATTAAGGTACATACTTTTTTCAAATAAATAATCAACAACATGCCAACTACCTACACACACAATGGTCAAAGGCAAAGTTTTTGTAGCATGAAATACAGATTTTTCCGCTACAACAATAAAAAGATGTTTTTATGTTGATTGGCCGTCGACGTTTAGGTCTCTATAATTGTTATTGGTTGAATTTTATGCAAATAATAACAATTTTAGTTAGTCATGCTTTGTGATTGAAGATCACGGCTTAGTACATCAATTGAGTAGCATAAGTATAAAATGAAAATAAAAAACACTTTTCACTCACTTGACTGCGTGCGTGTGAGTAATTGGCAGCACCCCACGCGAGATAAAATATTTTTGTAATGGCATACAAAATGGCGGATCAGTCTTCGACAGAGCTTGTTAAGTTTACTATGACGTATAGTATATATCAGATAAATTTTGTGTGCGCTGCACCTGAAAAACAGTGGATATATATAGTGTGCGCTGGCAGTTCGTACAAAAACAGATGGTAAACGTGTAGATACACATATAGGTATATTATATACATATTAAAACTCCTCGAAAAATGGATTTGGAGAGATGCATATATATATATATATATATATATATATATATATGCCGATCCCATTTACGATTGGGCGCAGGGTGTTTTGGTATTGGAACGTTAGTCCATTTCTTTTATTATTATCTATTGTGAAGCATCCAAGTGGTACAGATGTGCATACTTGTATGCACATACAATAATTTTCAAGTGAATAATTTTTTTTACGTTGCTCATAGTCTGTTTGATTATCTCTGTGTACATAAGCAGTGCCGAAAAGTGAAGACTCGAAAAATCCTGCGTCCTTAATCACGAATCACAGTATAGTATGACGAAAGTATACAGAAAGATGAGATAATAAATAATTATTGCCGAAAGACTAGAGATGAAATAAACAGAATTTGTTATTGAGAAAATGAGAAAAGTATCTCGAAAGTATTAGAAATATAATGAGGATTACGAAGTTGAACATTTAAACAAAGTTGAGGGAAGAAAGTAGTATTTATTACATACGAAGGAGACGTAAATTAATAAGACATGACACAAATACACGAGCAAGTGTAAAATTACAATGTGAAATATATAGTTGAGTGTAAGAAAGAGTGTTTAACAATGCGCCTGACTACTAACGTTGATTTGTAGTTATACTTATACTAGCAGAGTTGAGTAATATTATCCTTCACTGAAACGCAACTCTACTCTGCCATTGTGCTTTGCTGATCATTGATTGATTTCATTGATTGTTTGTGACTAGTCATCTATCCTTAACACGTGTCTAACTGTTAATTATTGAGATAACTAAAACTTGACACAATAAATAAATAAATCGTCGAATCATCGAATCACGAGAATCATTGATTTATATAGTTGTTATACAAATATAATGATGTTACTACTGTACAGATAATATACCTGAATCAATTGGAACAAAAAATATGTGTACATAAACAAATTCGTACATCACTCACCATTAAATATTCAAGCCGAGGGATCACTGTTTTATTCGTACTTGTTAAATGTTATGGAATAATGAAAAGTAAAATGTTATCTAACGCTGCGTTGTTTCCATCAATTTAGGGTTTTTGTTGTAAGTTGAAAACATTGTCGAAACTAATTTTTTCGGTGTAATTGATAAATTATTTTCGTGAATCGAAATGGGTATATCTTTTCCAGTCGATTTACTGTTAACGTGGAACCTATATTTGTTTCAAAAACTGTACTAAATTACAGTTATTACGTTTAATAATTAGATGAAAATCAAGAAAAGGGTCATGACCAAGACTAATTAATCTGTTAAAAGCTATAGTTTAATTTCGCTATCGCATTGACGTTACAAAAATCATGCAGTCGAGAAAAGTTGATGAGACGTATTTTTTGTTGGTTCATTTGCAACTTATTGTTGATAATTTATGAAAATCGTCATATGGCGCTATTCCTAAGCGGTGAGCGCAGAAAACTAAGCATATCATAAAGCGTGTACATCGTTGTTATTAGACTATAAGCTTCAATGAGGAGAATATCTAAATACATATCATGAAAAAGGCAATTTGCTAAGAAGTACGCATATAAAATAAAGTGATGAAATGAAAGTTATGAAAAAAAGTATACATTTGATGAACTTTTTCTTCCGTTGATTGACCCATTGGTAAATTATGGTATTATCGAAAATGATGGAGCATAAAAATATTACCTTTAAATTTGAATTGCTCCTGTCAAATACTTCTCTTTTTTCTGAAATAAAATTAATATATTTTCAATCAGCAGGTCGAATAATGGAATAAATAGCAATTAGAAATGTCTTGCAAAAGCGAAACAATAAAAAATTATAGAACAAAAATGTTATTATATCAGTGAAGTGTACCATATATAATATAAATATACAATATATATATATATATATATATATATATATTATAGTCAACCCATACTTATTTTTATCTGAATACCTAATTATTTATCCTAAAAAAATATCATCAGTGTTCAATTATTACAATCTTTACTAATTCATCTATGATGCATAATTTTTTAAACAAAGACTCATAAACTGTTCCAGTTCACATGTGAACCATACATTAAATTTCACATAAAATGTGTACCCTGATCTAATGAAAAACGAAGGGTAATATTATTTGCACCATACTGCGCCGAATGTAGGAACTGTCTGCCCGCTTCGCAGAAAGAAAATTCTACCTCCCAGTGCAGGATTGGTAAAAAATCGTGTATAATCCACGGGAGAAAACAAAGAAAGCATCGAATCACATGCTAGTCAAATGCCTGTGATCTGAGACATTCTTTTTTTTTTTCCTCTCTAGCTGAGTAATATGCTGTTTCCCTACCTCGGGCGCTTTTGTGTGGTTGCTGCGCCCTGGGTAGAAAAAATAGAGTTCACTACTCATGTGCATCCGACCAGGGAGATCACAACAGTCCCTCGAGCGTTGCTTCGCAAGCGCCCTCGGGCACAGTGATCACGCTGAAAAGATGCACATTTTTGACGAAAATTACTATTATTTATGAATGATTTGCGATTTAATAAAGTTTATGAATGAATTAGTATTGTAGCAGTGTTTTATTTTATTGAATGTTTTTTATAATAATTGATTTTGTGCTTTTTTGATTTCATTATTATTTAGTTGTATGCAGGAACGGATTCATCTGTAGGCAGTACTACTTAGAGTGCCAGGAAGGGGGGAAGGGGGTGAGGACAAATTTAAGCATCTTTTATATTAGAAAGCAAGGCAGGTTAAAGACAAATCGTCGCCTGGAAGGAACAAGGTACTATCTCAAATTTTGGCTGAAGACGGTACTATCTCGGTTGGAGCGCTGAGAAAGGTACTATCTGGGCGCTGTGGGGGCCTGATCCTCTAAGCGTATATCGTTAGTGAAGCAGGCGCTGCGAGACAGTATCGGACGGTGCGAAATGAGTATTGGCAGTCGAATGTTTTTAGTAATGGCCGAACAAATAACGAAATAACAATCTGTATACCGCCAAAATTAGTGAGTGCTTAGCTCTGTCTGTCATTGTGTCAATATTACAACATAAAAGTCCATTTTCACACGACAATGAACTTTGCTCGTGTCGTAGTGACAGACAGAGCTAAGCACTCACTAATTTTGGCGGTATACAGATTGTTATTTCGTTGTTTGTACGGCTATTCCTAAAAAAATTCGACTGTCAATACTCTTTTCGCACCGTCAGATACTGTCTCACAGCGAGATGATACTGTCTCACAGCGAGATACGCCTGTTTCACTAACGATATGCTTAGAGGATCGGCCCCAGGAAAATGGTACTATCTCGGCGCTCCGGAGAAGAAGGTACTATCTCGGCACTTCGGAGGAAAGGTACTATCTTGGCAAAGCGGGAAAAGGTACTATCTCGGCGCTACAGAAAAGTGGTTGTATCTCGGGTCGGTAAATAAATAATCGACTGGTTGTTTGTACACTGAGAGATATCAGAGACATCTATTTTTTCTCGCAAATCCGAAATCATTTCGTTATTTTTAAAGCCACGATACAACGATTTATACAAGTGTTTTACATTTTTCTATTAAAATGCAATTGTCAAAAGATATTCCCAATTATTTTGACAAATTAATCAGTATGCATCATCAAAAAATCATTTGTCTTGTTTGCTTACTCAAAACGAGACTCAAAGTATAACTTCACCCCACAGCGCCGAGATATTAACATTCCTGCTTCGTCGATATAGTACCTTTTCCAGCTTCGCCAAGATAGTACTTTTTCCTGCTTTGCCGAGGTACTACCTTTTCTCCACAGTGCCGAGATAGTACCTTTCTCAGCGCTTTAAACGAGATAGTACCTATTTCAGCCAAAATTTGAGATAGTACCTTGTTCCTCCCAGGCAATGAAATAGTTTTCAACGATATTATTCAGTTATGCATGATTGTTTCCTCACAGTCTACCGTATTTATTAAACTGTTGAAAACTAATCGAATCGAAAACAATTTCTGTCAATGTGAATTATATTGCCAGCAGAAAGTCTGGCTAAACTTGCAGACAGCCTATGGTTGCATGTATTTAGAAATTAAAATATTGACAGCTGAGGATCTGTGGCTGCCTTGGCTACACTCGGCTGTACTCGGGTTTCGGTAATGTGACTGTCAAACTTTTCATATCTGTACGTGGACAAGGGAGCTATCTTAAAAAGATACATCATGATTGCAGCTAGTGAGAGATCAAGGTTGTATCATATAAAATCACTTATAAAAAGTTCGAAATCCTGGTCAGGTCAACTCGAAATTCATTTATGGACCTCATAGCTGGTCCTGGTGATGGTTTATCCCTGATAAAAGAGGTTTTTCAAACACCACGGGGCGTACCATCGAGTTTACTTTAGGTCGCTTTAGGCAAATGCAGGATTAGTTGGGGAAGATGGGGTGGGGTTTAGGGGTTAAGGGGGTCATAATAGGAGACTATAAAGGGGTACAATGGATACGATGGGGTTAGCATCAACATCACCTACACCAAGGTGGTGGAGTGTCTCCATAAATATCAACTTCAGTTTGCGTACAGCTAGGAAATATACAATAAAAAAAAAAAATCATAATAACAGTATATTGTGTCACAAGTGGGGTACAGCTGCGTGTTGCGCAAGTGGAAGCCGCAGATGCCTAAGTAGTGCAAGCAACTATGCCAAACGAGTTGTACACTATATTTTTCTGCGCGCATGCGCTGCGTGTTTTCATTATACATGCAGACGTACTGGTGCTCGATCGAAGCGAATGGCTTCACCGTCCAAGTGGTGTGATGAAAATAACGCACGCTTTATCGCACGGAGTGCAAAATCCGTTACAATACTATACGGAATATCGTGGTGAAATACGG
The DNA here is from genome assembly GCA_030522625.1 of Copidosoma aretas. NCBI lineage: Eukaryota > Metazoa > Arthropoda > Insecta > Hymenoptera > Encyrtidae > Copidosoma > Copidosoma aretas. The sequence continues at coordinate 6,668 of JAPYYV010014559.1, forward strand.
CACATCACGCGTATGAGTGATGAAAAATAATGCAAAATCACTCGTAATCCATTCATCGACATCGCATAGACTACCTCGATGTGCAGTGACTCTAGCATCACTTTGCTGCAAGCAACGGGAGCTTACTGGTAGCTAACCTTGTTTACGCTGTATGCGAAATAGATGCACGATCACGTTGCTTTATCTTGGCATTACCAGCATTAGCGGTCTGCTCGCATAAATAGGATAATTATCAATGCATTTATCTATTTATTTTGATGTCATAAGCCATGCATGAGTATATGACCGATTTATGAGGGATGTACTTTTATCAAGTTATAAATTCTTAACCAAATCTTTACGTAAATTGTTGGAAATTGCGAGTTGTATAGCCAGAAAGTACTGATTCTCATGAGATACTACGTTGAAAGTTGAAACATAGAAATATTTATATCTCCTTTTCTAAACCATATAGGGACTTGATATTGAAACGGAAGGTTTGGTATCCATTGATTTGTCTTTGTATGAAGTTTCATAAATATCTTGACTTTAATTATTTTCGCCAGGAAAAATCTCATCACGCTGGCTTGTCCAAGTTTTCCACTATGTACTATTGAGTAAGTATTATATGGACTTCAAAAAAAAAACCATTTATAAAAAGGAACAGTTTTTATTTTTTGTTTTTTTTTTTTCTTATAGCATTATTTATATTCGGTACAAAAGTCGCTCTTATAAAATAAATAAATTAGATTGGGATGAAAGCAGATTTTTATATTATTAAGATCTGAAAATTCTTCATAACTTTCAAATTTGTACAAAGCATAGCACTGTTCGTAGTACGTGCTAAAATTTAAACTACAAAGACTTAAAAAAATGTATTCTCTTACAAAAAATTATTTGATGTGGTGACCATTTAAAAATTTACAAGACTTTATATATTCATCATTTTCTATAAAAAATGGTGGAATACATTACAGATGAAAATCGAGTATGCACCATATTTTTGTAATTCCTTTACAAGAGAAATGATTCATTTAACCTCTAAAGGCAAATTGTCGACAAATATTCAATTTATGGACGTTAAAATGGGCTCGATTTTCAATTTAATATTGGTAACCTCCATTGCTAGCATAACCTTGTCCTCCCCCACCTCCACTGGATGGAGGACCATAAGATGATGAAGGAGCACCACCTCCAAATCCACCTCCACTTGCTGCACTTGATGGTGGTCCATAACTATTAGATGGTCTGCCACCTCCAAATCCACCACCTCCACCTCCACTAGGTGCACCATATGACGATGAGGGAGCTCCGCCTCCAAAGCCACCTCCTAAGCTTCCACCTGATGAACAATTTAATGAAATTCAATTAGAAGATTCTTTTGCTGTTGCGTATCCTGTGTTAATAGTCAGTAATTATGGAATACAGAAAGTGAATTTTAAGTTTATATTCTTATCTAGAAAATACATGGTTTTTGTCTAGCGGCTTCTGATTATTAAGACACGGAAAAAACAAGCACATTCTACCATTGTTGTACGGTAAAGTAGACGGGTTCATATAAACAGCCCTTGTATTAATTTTCTGTATATGTTTTGTTGATGGGAAGCTAATGAGTATTGGAAATCCTTATACAATTTATTGTCTCCCGATAAAATTCAGAGGATAAAATATGATGGATTATGCACCAAGGGAAAATGACGCCATTCTCTCTCAAAAGGTGATGCCGCACATTTTTCCAAATCACGCAACTTATTGCATTCGCCGCTCAAAATACATTTCTTCTTCATTTTAGGGTTGAGAATGCAACATAACCTACCAGATAAAAATCACATTCACTGCTATTTAGGAAAGTATTCTAACGTCTTCTACGTGAAAATTGCCTCTTAAGTCGAAGGCAAGGGCGTTATTGACAAAAACAGATAGTAACATACTCTCCTTTGAGCAGTAGTTATAATTTTCTACCAAAGAGGGAAAGAGTGTGGCACTTTGACCATTAAAACAAAAAATTAAAAGATGAAGTTTTGGCGACGGTTTGGAAAGAAAATACATTCTTTAATAAAAAAAAAAAGAAACAAAACTTATCACGAAAGAAAAATGTTTGCGTATGTATTACGGTTTGCTAAACAATTATTTTAGTAAATAAAATGGTTTTTAAAAACTATTACCAATAAAATATACCATGATAAATAATTCCAATTCTTGGCATGTATTGCAATTCTAATGATACTAACATAAAAGTATAACATAAATTTAATAATTTCCCCCGTTAACATTTTTAGATAATTCAAAATGATTTCTGTCAAATTACTCTCGGTATTTTAAATGTGTGTCAACAAAATGTGCACTCGAAAATTAATTTTATTATAAAAAAAACAAATATTTACCGCTACTTCCACCAAAGGAAGGAGTACCATAAGATGATGATGGAGCTCCACCTCCAGTTGATGGGGGTCCATAGCTGCTTGAGGGAGATCCACCTCCTGAAGATCCTCCAAACGATGGGGGCCCATAACTGTTTGAGGGAGCACCACCGCCTGATGATGGGGGTCCATAGCTGTTCGAGGGAGGTCTAGTTCCAGAAGATCCTCCAAACGATGGGGTTCCATAACTGTTTGAGGGAGCACCACTGCCGGATGATGGTGGTCCATAGCTATTCGAGGGAGGTCTACCCCCAGAAGATCCTCCAAATGATGGGGGTCCATAACTGTTTGAGGGAGAAGTACCGCTGGATGATGGTGGTCCATAGCTGTTCGATGGAGGTCTAGCTCCAGAAGATCCTCCAAACGACGGGGTTCCATAACTGTTTGAGGGAGAACCACTGCCGGATGATGGTGGTCCATAGCTATTTGAGGGAGGTCTACCTCCAGAAGATCCTCCAAATGATGGGGGTCCATAATTATTTGAGGGAACACCGCCACCGAGTGATGGGGGTCCATAGTTGTTGGAGGGAGGTCTACCTCCAGAAGAGCCTCCAAATGCTGGGGGTCCAAAGCTGTTCGAGGAGGGTCTACCCCCAGAAGAGCCACCAAACGACGGGGGTCCATAACTGTTTGAGGGAGCACCACTGCCGGATGATGGTGGTCCATAGCTATTTGAGGGAGGCCTAGCTCCAGAAGATCCTCCAAAAGATGGGGGTCCATAACTGTTTGAGGGAGAACCTCCACCGGATGATGGAGGTCCATAGCTGTTCGAGGGAGGTCTGCCTCCAGAAGGTCCTCCAAACGATGGGGGTCCATAACTGTTTGAGGGAGTACCGCCCCCGAATGATGGAGCTCCATAGCTGTTCGAGGGAGTACCGCCACCAAATCCTCCACTGCCACCAAATCCTCCACCTCCCCCTCCCAGATTGGGTGTTCCATAACTCGTCGATGGTGGGAGGTAGTTACCAGGAAGGGGTGCTGTAGATTTTTTGGTTTATTTTATGTAATGTAATAGAATTGGTACAAGTATAATAATATTTCTTTATCCAAGTTTGGGTTCAGTCTTACAAGTCTATGCTTATTGTTCGCAATAAAGAATTGATTGTGTCAAACTAGTCATATCTTGAATATTTTAATATTGGTTTTCAATTCAGACAAACGGTATAAATGATTAACTTCCGAATAAATTATTACCACGTATTTTTTTTCTGAGCACTCGAGACCGATTATGTGGCTCATTTTGGTGATAAGGAATTTACATCTTAATTGTTTCATAAAGATACTTTTGATTTAAGAAGCGCGTTGCCAATAGAAACAAAGGAGAACCATTAACTAAGCGATTCCAACTCAATTCAAGTACCTACTTTGTCGAATTTTACTCAAATTTCAGTATTTGATAAACAATGGGATCACTTTCAAGGTAAAAATGTCAACTCAATATTGTACGCTTAGTTCTACAGATACAATGATCCAAGTTTCTCTATAACAATCGGGTATGCGATCCCAGAGTATTTTCATTCATTTTTTGCATGCCAAAAAAAAATTTTATCACATCACAAGTTTCGCGTTGCCATTCACAGGTCGACGAAAGAATTGTTTTCAAAAAATTTACTCGGGAGTAAATCCACTCTACTGTGATTTTACGAGACAGGCTTGATCCAAGAACTTATGTGAAAAGTTAAATTAAGCATTTGGACTTTCTACTCTTGATGCTCTTCCGGCCTCTATAACAACTAGTTGTTAGTAGTACCTTGATTATCATCAACAATTTGTGTTGCAATGGTTTAAAGTTAATGATATTGCGGTAAAAAAAGGGGAAAAAAAGAGGAAGTCCGGGTGTTTGCTCCCACAACCCAAAGCTCGGTGCATCCTCTCGCGTCATCGAAAGATAATCGATTGGCAAGGTAGTTCACGACGCTATATTCCTCTTTGACGCAGGGTTATGCTCGTACTATAATTGACCGTAGCCGGCACGTTGCACTGATGGGATTCACGATACGAGTTGTGCAATGCCGTAATCAAAACTCATAATAGAATCCCGTAAGGTCTCAATTAAAATAACAGTCAGTTTTATATACCATCCGAGGAACACTTGCCCGAGGGGTAATTACGATACGTCCGCGTCGAGTGCACAATATTAATGAATGCGCGTACCCGTACATGGCTATGTGACTATATACAATTGAAATTGCTTTTCGCCATTTTCAAAGAAGCCTCGCTTTTTCCATTTTCATCTCCAGCTTACACAAAGAGACCAATAATTTGAAAAGAGACATCTTTGCCGTCTTTGTCCGTAGCGATACGCTCCATTGGCGTAGCGAAGCGGGAATCAAATCCGTGAGAGCGTTGGCAATGTTGTGAAAATTTCAAGAAGTCGACCCCCCCCCCTTGCCACCCCTGGATGTCATTGGGAAATCGGCACTAAAGGGAACAAAAGTCGTGGGGAACGGGGCTTTTGTTTGGCACGCGTCGCGGGGAAAATTCAAATCGCATATTACCTATAATTGAGCCCGCTGTCGCGACGATAATTATGCGCCCGTTGAGAGTGAATCTCCCATACTTTCACCGCACGTGGCGTTCACGCGCGACGTGACGCTAAAAATCTAACGCGTTGCAGTATACTTACACGTATGAAAACAAACGTGTGCGTACGCAATTTGCAGGAAGAGTTGTAATTTGCCAGCGCCGCGAGTGACCGATATTAATCCACGCCTTTGACCCGAATGATTGTTGCCTGTCGCCGCTGCGAATACTTTTGATTGGGGATTCAAGCGCTGTGTGCGAATGACGGTCCTCAATTGATTATTTTTTTTTTTTCCTTTTTTCAAGTTTTTTGCACAGGCTGGTAAAAATAGATTGGGTGTGCGTGACCGGTACTTTCGCTAATGAAAACGATAGTGCGCACTATTTAAAATTGTAAGACATGAAACACCACATCAGATAATTTTCCGGGAGAAGTTAGGGTGGAGAAAATTATAGGTATGAGAAAAACTAATTGAGACTTGAGCGAAAAAAAGGGTAGGAGCTACCGGTATTTCCTGGTAGAGTCATAAATGGGTCCAGCGCTTTGAAACAGTCACTCAGAACTTCCGATAATGCACTTGACAAATTATACGCTTCTCCCAACTGAAAGCGGAGCCGGTCATTTGCATCAAAAGTAGAAGGAGCGCGACGTCTGAGGCAAACACGCATTCGTCGAGATATTTCGCAAAAGTAACACCGATTGGTTAGATTTAATTTAAAAGTAATTTGATCCATTTGAAAAATCAAGAGTCAGATTCCTAAATGCCGAAGACAACAGTTGCAGTTGACAAAATGGAACAAACAAACAAGTAAACCGAAATGAAAAATCTAAAAACCGGTACATCACGTGGAAATTTAGACTTTTGAGGCAGAAACAACCGCGGGTCGGTAAAATATTCGAAGGCTTCGGATAGTTACCCTCTGCGCGCGAAGCCCGCAGCGTTGCGACAATAATCATCATTAGCGGCAGCCACATCTTGAAGCTCCTCATGTTGGGGCAGACGTGGATTTTCCTTCGACCGCGCACTGTTGTCGAATACTTCGGATTCGAAACAAAAAAAAAAAACCAACAAACGAAGAAAAAACCAGCGATCGTCCGGTGCAACAAACACTCCCGCGCGCACACCCGCGTGCAGCAACAGAGCCGAGTCGAGCAGCTCGAGTCGCTCCTCTGGCTGCGATTTCGCTTCCAACACGGCCCCTGCAGCCGGCGAATCTGGCTTATATAGCCAACGCCGATCTTTCGGAGAAAGTCGCGCCGCAGAGCTTCGCGGACGTACGGACGGATGGGGACCACGGCACAGGTGAGTGGGGAAGCCCATCGGCCCCCCCCCCCCCCCCCCCCCCCCCCCCCCCCCCCCCCCCGCCCCCCGCGGGGGCGGGGTGGTGGGGGGGCGCCCCCCCCCCCCCCCCCCCCCCAGGCTGCAGCTTCGGCCGCTCTCTTGGCTGGCGCGTAGGTAGTCTTGTTACAAGTATGCACACCGGTACTCGAGGGAAACCGGAGAGACGAGGAGCAAAAAGGATATGTCGCTGCCGTCGTCCTTTTATCGGGCCAACTGCGTGTAATGCGTGTAATGTGTGCGATCGCCGCAGTACAGCGGTCGATCCTTTTTTTGATACCCGCCTGCCGACTATTTTTCTCACTTTCCCTCGTTTGCTCTTACTTCCCATCCCAAGTGCGAGTGATGACAACTTCCTAGCGCCCTGGCGATGACTCCATTGTGTATAGTAACAGTTGCTAGGATCGACGTATTGTAAATAATGACCAAATCCAATAGAGAATGTTTTGGGAGCGGATTAACGACTACGGTCACCCCAATGTTTTTATTGATAACGATTTTTTATTCGTATATGCGTTTATTGAAATCAACGAAAGACCACGAGAATATCAAAATATTAAACAGAGTAGTGTAGCCATCTAGGAAGGTGGAGTAGACAATTACACGAACTAGTAGTGAAATCGTTAAAAAAATGCCCTGCAAGACACTTTTTTTCCATCATTGTAGAGAAAACAGGGCGAAGAGGACCAACGTTCTAAAAAGGAACGAAATTTGAAGAAAATAGTGTTTCTTTATTTTTTAGTTGTGACCATAAGTTCTGGATAAATTTGAAACATCCTTATAAAAATCAATCAGAAGCACTTAAAACAAGCTCTAATTTGAATTCTGGTGGAATGAAAGATATGGATCAGGTCGGAAGTTACGGGCTGTTTGAGCTCTAATAGTCAGGAATCCGACCGGATTGTCTAGCCGGATGTCTAGCCTGTAAAAGGTAGTTTTTCCAAGTCTACATATTATTATTTCAGTACATATTACATAATGTAAATACAGAAGTAATATTTGTGACCAAACCACCATTTGAGGATATTTTAATGAATTTCAAATGAATGTTTGATCTGAAAATGATGCATCATGACACTGTTTCTTAAACCAGAAACTTTGTCGCTTCAAGCATTTTCAATTGACATTCAAATGAAGATACTAACTGTCTCCTAAGCTGAACTAAATGTAAAACAGTAAATCACGATTTAAAAAAAAACAAATTTGAATTTTTAATCATTAGTTTATTTTGCCTTTACTAGGGTAAAAAAAATACAAAAGTGCCATTGGGTAAAATAGATGATTCACGCCGAGATGAAGGTCAAGACTAGAAATAGCATGTAGATGTTTGAATTTAAAATGAAAGCTACACAAAAACTTTTTTTGACATTCTCAGCTTCCGTTACTCGTTATTTCTAAGAACCTTGAAATATCTATGTGCCGTTCCCGGACACATTAGTCGCGTCGTTTTCGGTTTTTTTCACTTGATATATTTTAAATGAAGGATCTAATGTGAAAAAGAAGCTTTTATTCATAAGACATCATCAGAATTATAAGTACTATTAATATTAGTTACTTTTTAAAACAAAATTACAAAACTTTGATTTTTTAGCTCAAAAATTAATGAAAAAAATTAGAAACGTATCATCACTTAAAATTTCCACGAAAATGTACGAGTGATAAAAAAGTGGTAATAAAAGTTCAACAATATCGATGAAAACGAACTGACAAGCCCTTATCCGAGTTTAAGCGATGACAGGATAGCCGAACGTTAACACATCGGACTGAAGATTAAATATGACCTGATATTACAGCCACGCTCACCGTGAGAATCGCGACGCATCAATTGTAAAATACTCAGCGATATTAGCATATATACAACGTCATAAATCGACGAGTGATGCAAATCATTTTAATATTTGACCACTTCAAAATGAACGATCGCTTCCATTGACAACACCAGCGCGAGTCTTCACTCATAAGTAGTTCAGCTTATTTTGAGGAACAAATTCTGCCCTTCCAACTTGATCCAACGTGCAGAGGATCTTCGACTAACGTAAGTACACCTATAAAAAAAAGTAACGATACACTGTACTATACTTGAATCTTCCATGGACACCAATGGGCAATACCGACCTGTAAAAATTTTCTCTCCAGTATATTCATTCAAAAAGGAATTTAATGTCAAAATAAAAACTGATCGATCGACTCATATTTGTCATTGGAATAAAAATTATCTATTGAGTAATTGATCACCTTGCAGGGGAAAAATTCCCTTAGAGTTCCTACAACAAAAATAGAAATTTTTTTTTCACACAATCATTAGGAAATCTTTTAAAATATTTTCTTCTATTTTGATTAATAAATATGCAGTAATACGATGAAGGATGTAGCTATCAAGAATAATAATACATAATTAAGATGTAGTAACTAAGATCATAGATTTTTGCGTCGGCATCATTAAAGTTTCACCATTATTATACAACTCAATCACTATGAGCCGCAAACAGGTAAAATACTGAATGAACCTATGCATTATATTACTTCAGTGGTGTGCAATTTCTTAATGATAAGCATGTGTTTTGAATGGACAAATCGTCAGCCCAAAATTTATGAGTGCTTTGAAATTGATACCAATTTCCACGAGATATGTATTATACATTGATGATACGGTATTTTTGCTGCTTGATCATTTTTCATTTTTTATACGAGCGGTTAGTATTGTGAAAATGTCGACGATGGATCGAAAGCAAAAATGTTTTGTTCGCCGTAGACCGTAAAGGTTCGCTAAAAATAGTCATCGCATGTAAGATTGATATAATAGCCGCGGAGCAGCAAAGATAATCACCAGAGAAAGAAAGAGGTGTGAAAAAATATAGGCTTAGTGTGATGGAAAAGTCCAATGATAGACGCGTGATGAGTACCTACTCCTTTGTACAAGCTGACGTACTTTGAGATGAATCTCTTACGTAGGTGTTTATTAGTATGTGCTTGGCCGCATGCGGATTTACGCGTGAACGCTCAAACAATAAAATTGGCTTTTCTTTTACTCGTTCAGCATACAAATTATGACGAATGTTTTGTTGTGTTTGTACGACTAATGGGATTAATGACTGTAGTACTAGAAGAAAATCTCTTTATGACTTCAGATGATGAACTACATAATGGGCTTTGAAAAAGTCTCTCTCGTCAATAGAATCAGATCTTACTATTTAATGAGCATTATTATATGTCAACCAATTTCATCTGAACATTCATTTATGCACTCGTTTGAAGTCAAATAATTTATCGTTCGTTGATGTACTCTTAAAAAAAAAAAAAAAATTAGAACTAACGATCTTATCCTAGGTTTTTTTAGGTCAATTAGATGCTCAGCTATTACATTATAACTGCCTGTAGACATTTTAATGATCACTATTCGTTTATAACTCGCAGGCACTTTTATTATAGTCGTATCATTTTTTTCTACGCATCACTCTTACAATCACGAGTTTAACGATTGTTTAAGAAGGTGCAGCAGTAAATAAAAAATGTTATGAAAAGTATTTAAGGTAGGTCTTGTACTCAGGAACGTATCTGCCAGAGACTAAGTGTTGTACTTTTATTATTCAGAAAGAGTAAAAGGTTTCTTAAGTTTAAACCAGCCATAAATATTTCTACTTGTGATTACAACAATTACCCAACATCATTACGTCTTTATACAATGAAAAAAGAGTTCTCAAAATTGACATGACTTATAGAACTCATGGTCCCAGCTCCATGAGAGAGCATGAGATAACCTACAAACCTTTGTGTGCTTTATAAGAATACTCTTCTGAAAATAAATGATTACCGTTACCTATCGTTAGTTAATATTATTCTATGGATTTCAACAACATCTGTTTAATTTTGTATAATACAGTGAAAAAATTTAAAGAGTACCCTCACTCGGGATAGAAGAGTTCAAGTAGGCATGAGCCTATACAGTTTAAGTAACTTGGCACCATCTAGCTCAAAACGTTGTTCTCATACACATCAACACAGCGTTGAACTGTATAAGTTTGCAGAGAGGGTACTCTGCGAGCAGTGCGAGCCTGACAGGTTGGACAATTTAAGTGCAACCTCCTGAGCTTCGGCTTTAGCCATATACATGTGTAAATTGTATCAACTTTTACCGAAGCTCAGGACGTTGCGCTCAAATAGTCCAACCTGTCAGGCTCGCAGAGTATCCCCTCTCCTTATATACAGTTCAACGCTGTGTTGATGTGTATGAGCACAACGTTTTGAGCTAAGTGACGCCAAGATACTTGAGCTGTATGGGCCTACTTGAACTCTCCTATCCCGAGTAAGTGTACTCTACTCTTTTAAGCCAAAATTTTTTTCCGTATACCGGAGTTCCTTGGGCAGAAGTATTGAAATTTTGTGATTTAAGATCGTAAATTTCGTTCGCTTTATTCACCTTAAAATTTAAATCGCAAACATTCGACATCAGTTACTTCTATTACAATTGCAATTAATGAATGGATGTGCGAAAAATTTAAGAATGAGTAAATGATATCCTCAACTATGAAATCTATCAAGCTTAGTATCATCCTTTCTTCTTTATTCCATGCAAAAAGTAACTTAAATTAAGAGAAATGTTTACAACTGCAAGGTAGGAATATGGCAACATATAACATTTAATACATGGTTTACGTGAATAATTATGAGAAAAATATGTTCAAAGATCTAATTTTTCTATACAATTCAAAAATAGTACATTTTTGACGTTTATCATGAAAAATAAGTATACTAAAACTTTTGTTGTCAACACAAATAGCACAGAGCGCCACAAAATTTTTTCATCATATGCGGAAAACAACACCAGGTCTTTTACATGTTTTCTGGGTCGCTGATTACGAATTTGGACTTACTTTCAAAAGGTTAGCTGACCTAACCTCAAAAAACCCCATAAAATTATTAAATAAAGCATAAAAAGTCAATATCATACTCTGCTTAAGTATTCTTAACTTGATGGATCCTTGCTGCAAAGATTTGAACGACATTATCCCTGAACCTTAGCCCTTAACTCTAAAATTTCTTAACCTAACCTTGAAAAACCCCATAGAATCAATGTATAGAGAATAAAAAATCCATAGTTCGCCTAATATTTTCAAATTAATAACTTCATATTAAGCATACTAAGCTTTGAACGACATTGATCCTAAATTTTAGCCCTTAACTCTAAAGTGCCCTACACTAAAATCTAAAAACCCCTATAAAATCATTATGTAAAGAATAAAAAGCTCATAGCTCACTTTGCCTAAAATCATCAACTTAATCACTTCTTTATACAAAGCTTTCAACCACATTGTCCCTAAAATTTAGCCGTCGACTCTAAAGTACCCTAACCTGACCTCAAAATATCCGATAGAATTAATATATAAAGAACAGATAGTCGATATTTCTTTCGGCTTGAAATTATAAACTCAATAGCCCTTGTTGACTAATATTTTTGTTTCCATAGTCCTTAAACGATAGCATATGACGATATGACCCTGTAGCCCGCTATGTTAACCTATACCTATAAGAACCCTATTAATTTGTAAGGTAACGTAATTATACGAGTGTCCACTGTACTCAAAATATTAAAACTTAAACATAAAATCCCGCAATTAGGTACGCTCTTGTAAACTTTGTAAGGTCAGTGTTGAACCATCGCGTCGCAAAGGAACAAAAGGGACAACAACAAATCACTTGAGACAGATGCCTTGAAGTCTTTGGACTCCAAGACTTAGTAAGTAATACCATTCTCCTGAAGAAATTATTTGTTTCTAGTGGATTTTATGGGGTTTTTTCAGGTCAGGTTAAAGATCTTTAGAGTTGAAGGCTAATGTTTAGGGAAAACGTGGTTGGAAGCTTTGTATAAAGAGGTGATTGAGTTGAAAATTTTAGGCAGTGTGGGCTATTAACTTTTTATTCTGTACATAATGATTTTATAGGGGTTTTTTGAGGTTAGGTTAGGGCACCTGAAAGTTAAGGGCTAAAGTTTAGGGAAAATGTTGTTCAAAGCTCAGTATAAAGCGGTTATTAAGTTGAAAATATTAGGCTGAGTGGGCTATGGACTTTTTATTCATCATATATTGATTCTATGAGGTTTTTGAGGTTAGGTTAGGAAACTTTAGAGCTAAGGGCTAATGTTTAAGAACAATGTGGTTAAAATCTTTATATCAAGAATCCATCAAGTTAAAAGTACTTGAGCAGAGTGGGCTATTGACTTTTTATTCCTCACTTAATGAATTTATGGGGTGTTTTGAAGTTAGGTTAGCCAATCTTATTATAGTAAGTCCAAATTCGTTACCAGCGACCCAGAAAACATATGAAAGATTTAGTGTGGTTCACCACACATGAAAAAAAAAGTTTTTTGGTCCCGTGTAATTGGCGCATGAAAGCTTATGCAACCCTTAATAGAGTGGTATCTCAAAAAATATTAGTTAACGAGCTCAATGAGAAAATTTTAAGATAAATATAAATTATTTTTTTTTTATGGTACAGTGCTGTACGTCCGGCTCCTTCTAAGGGCACTACTAAGGGCACTTAGCACTTGGGAGAGCGAAGGGAAGAGAGATGGGAGGGTGTAGGGGTAACCAACACTTGAACCTAGACCTAAACCTACAACCATTCCGCATTTACCCAAGGAGAGAAGCCCCGTGAACCAGGGAAACCCAAGAAAACCCGTCTGAGAAATTCTGGGAAACCTGGCCCTGAACGGCCCGGTGTATTGCCCAAGTTCTGTCCGGGCGTCTATACGTCTATAGGCACCAGGACTGAACTCCTACACACCTCCCGCTCACGTTTTCCGCAATGACAGAGAGACAGTTAATCGACCCTCGAAGAAAAACAGCAAAGGCGAAACAACGAGACTCGAACAGTCACCCATCCAAGTACTAGCCGCGCCAAATACTGCTGAACCTCGTTGATGGACGGAACTGCGACTCTACCACTGTGCCACCGTGTATTAAGGTGGCTCATCACCCCTATACAACAAATGTTTTAAATATTTTATCATAAATGTTTATAAAAGGTTATGAGAAGTGTTAAACAACCTGACAATAATATAGCTGGTCCTAAATATCATGCAATTTTTTTCATAAAATTTTTGTTGTTAAATTTTTCAGATTCTGAAGCTTGAAAAAAAATTCAATAAATTACTTTAATCTTTTTAAATTTACATCTGATTTTAAATATTTCGGGCTCATTCTCTTCCTTGATCGAATCCATTGGGAGTCATCAGGGAAAAAATTGCAAAAGCTTGGATAGGTTTCCCAGAAAATTCAGTTGTTTTTATAGAAATACGAAAAATAAGTGAGCAATCGAATTTTCTGGGAAACCTATCTAAGCTTTTGCTATTTTTTCCCTGATGACTCCCAATGTATTCATTCAAGGAAGAGAATGCGCCCGAAAAATTGAAAATCAGATGTTCATTGAAAAAGATTAAAGTAATTTTTATAATTTTTTTTCAAGCTTCGGCATCCGAAAAATTTAACAACAAAATTTTATGAAAAAAATCACATGATATTTAGCACTAGCTATAGTAGTTTGCACATTTGAGTCACAAATGTGCATCTCTCTAGGACGGACCCTGGGCCCGAGGGCGCTTGTGAAGCAATGCCCGAGGGACCGTTGGGACCCCCCTGGTCGGATGCACATGAGTGGCGAACGCCGTTTTTCCTACCGAGGGTGTACCAGGGTTGGAAAAGTGCCCGAGGCAGGAACTAGTACATTTCGCCACTAGGGCAGAAAGTACAAACATGAGCGCCCGAAGGGCGCGCTTGTTTTACGTTTGTGCCCGAGTCTCGTATATTTTTTTTCTTGCCGAGGGGACAAAGTGCAATTTTGCGCCCGTGGGCACACTTTGGGCCCGCAAAAATACTTTGCGCCCTAGGGCAGACAAAATTTTGGGCCCGAAGGGCCGAAAAAATTTTTCTGCCCGTGGGCGCAAAGTGGTTTCAAGGGCCCTAAGTGCGGCCTGAGGGCGAAAAGGCTCTGCTGCACTTTGGGCCCATGGTAAGAAAAATCATTTTCAGGTTAAGTAACTATTCTCATAACTTTTAATAAA